>SJYX01006303.1:233424-253157 GCA_006410675.1 Oreotragus oreotragus | reverse complement strand
CGTATCCTCCCTGAAGCTGCCCCTCCCCCACCCATATCCCTCCTGAAGCCTTGCTGAGTCACCAGCTGGGATGAGCATGGCTCTTCCCTGGGGGGCACAGGTAACCCTTCACACAGCAGGATTGTTCCTCTAGGAAGGAGCTTGGAGTTCATCAATCCCCATTGTGCAGAAGGATAACATGAGACCCAGACTGGGGACTTAATGCTCCAGTGTCCCAGGGCTGCCTAGTGGCAGATCAATCTGGGATTCCTGGCCGATGCATGCCCAGCCGCATGTGGCCTGGCTGTATCACGTGGCCTTCTGAAAGATTTCATCAGCTCACATGACTCCCTGCTCAGTACCCCAGGAAACCTAAATCTGCCAGAAAAGAACCCCCAAGTCCTTTCCAGGGCCCATCTGGGCTTACAGGACCTCTTCTGTCTTTCCCAGCCCTATCCCTCTGCTCCAGCCCAGGTGGCCAGGTGCTGAGACCACCAAGCTCTTCTCCCCACCCGCCAGGCCTTTGCAATGGCCATGCCCCTTGCCAGGCCCACCCTCTTCCCTGAGAGCCCTGACTTCCTCCCTCACATCATCCGAGGCCCCTGTGTTCCCCTGCCCAGCTGGGTTTCCTTCTTAGCTTCACCACCCCTGGCGTTATGTCATCAGTGTGTATCTGGTTTGCTCTCTGCCTGTCTCCTCTCCCAGGAAGCTCTACAGCTTTGTGGTGGCAGCAGTGTAGGTGGCTCGATAACGCACACCTCCCGGACCTGGAGCTGGGCTTTGACAGAGTCAGCCCTTGATACAGGCTGGATCAGTGGATGAATGGATGGCTATTGCTATGGTGACGGCTGCCCAGAAGTAGCCCCCTGATGTGAATGGCCTGGTGGTTCTCTGAGGGTGTGCAGAGGGGCCCAGACAGCAGGTCCCAGGTTGGACTCCTTGCTCTCTGCTGGCTTATGGGAGGCCTGCTGTCCATCCTGGGAGCTGCTGGATCAGAAGTGAGTGCTCAGGGGCCCTATGGCTGATGGTTGGCTTTGTGCTGAGGTCTCCGGAAAAGTGCATGGGGCTGAGTGGGGAGATTCAGTGAAACCAGCAGTCAAACTAGTTGGTCTCCTAGAGTGGAGACACACCACTCTGAGCCTTGACGTTTTTTCCTGAAACATGGGGATAAGGACAGGGTTGATGTTCAAACTAAGCAAGACACTGTAAGCAAAGCTGCCTGAGGCCACTGATGTCACTAAGAATGAGCATCTGGGCCCATTCCCTCCTGACCCTGGTGGGGCCTGCCACGCTCAGCAGCTGGCCGACCCAACACCTTCCCCACCCTGACTAGAAGAACTTCTGACATGCATTCCCAGGCTTGTCCTGGGGATCCCAAGGGGGTGAGGCTGTGGGTGCAGAGGTGTGGCCAGAGCCCCTGCTGCCTGCTACTTCCATGGGTGTCAACTGCCTAGGGGGCAGCAGGGCTGGGGTAGTTCATGCCTGGTGGCTCTGACTTGAGAACGAGGAAGCTGCTTTCCGTGGTAACCTCCACAGCCTGCACACCAGGACCTGGCAGAAAGGAGAGAGCAACCCCAGCCGCAGAAGGGCCTGTGGGTGGCTGTCTCGTGCCTCAGCTGGGAAGCCCCAGGCCCCTCCTCCTCCACCTTGTGCACACATGCATGCCCACACACAGAGCCTGGTCTTGTGCAGCTGGGTCAGCGTGGTACCACCTCCGTTTCATATTTGCCTGGTCAGCTACCATGAGCACTTCATTCCTGAAGTTTTCACAGCTCTATAGACCTGATGAAGTTGAATGAATCCTGAGAAGAGCACTGCTAGCTGGTGAGGGGGGAGGGGAAGGTCTGGGCTCTCCTGGCCTCAGGGAATCCCCTTCAACCTTGGCAGGTGCAAGATCTGGGGCAAAGGAGCACCCCAAGGTGCTGGGAGGTTGTTCAGTGGAAAGAATAGGAATTCTGGGACAAATACAGCCTGGGCGTTCAGTGAAGACCCAGGAACTGATGTTTGCAAAGCAATGAGAGCAGGGCCCGGGACTGTGAGCGTTTGTTAAACGTGACACATCAGCAAGGTGGGGACAGAAAGACCCCGGGTCACTCTTGGACCCAGAGGCTGCCTCCGAGGTTTGTTGGAACTGGGCAGAGGGAAAAGCCCATGCCCAGCTGTCCCAGGCCTTGGATTCCCCTCCTGGCTCTATCATCTTTCAGCTCCATAACTTTGAGCTGAAATCGGCCTTGGTCTCCACTTCCTTATCTGTGAAGTGGGCACAGTGACACCTACCCTGGCTGTCTTGGGGAGCCTTTTGAATATGCAGGGAAACAGTCAGAAATAGACAAAAACAAACCATGTTTATTTTTCTAGCAAATACTGTTATCTGATCTGCCTGGCTGCGTTTTAAGAAAATTTTAAAAAAAACATCATAAAGGCCCTTTCCTGCAGGTTTGGAAAGGTGACCACTGCTTCTCTGCCAACTCCCCTGGGGTTCAGAGAAGCCCACTCTGCCTCCCAGGCTGTAAGCAGACCAGCACCAGCCTTCTGCCCTTCCGCCCTCCCTGGGCTCTGCAGTAAGCAGAGGAAGACTTGTCATACACCCCAGGGCCAGTACATGGTGTAGTCATGGTTTGATTGCCTTTTTATACCGTTCTTGGAGTTCTCAAGGCAATAATACTGGAGTGGTTTGCATTCCCTCCTCCAGTGGACCATGTTTTGTCAGAACTCTCTGCTGTGACCTGTCTGTCATACAGTGCATGGCTCATAGCTTCATTGGGTTTCACAAGTCCCTTTGCCATGACAACAAGACTGTGGTCCATGAAGGGGAATATTCATTGGAAGGGCTGATGCTGAAGCTGAAGCTCCAATACCTTGGCCACCTGATACAAAGTGCGGGCTCACTGGCAAAGATCCTAATGCTGGGAAAGATGGAAGGCGAAAGAAGAAGGGCAGCAGAAGATGAGATGGTTAGGTAGCATCACCGACCCAGTGGACTTGAACTTGCGCAAACCCCGGGAGATAGTGGAGGACAGAGAAACCTGGCCTGCTGCAGTCCATGGGGTCGCAAAAAGACCCACACTGCTCGGCAACTGAACAACAACCACATGGTTTGATTATGGGCCGTGGAGCTCTGCACGTTAGTGACGATTGTCATCATCAGTAGTAACAGACAGAGCGCTTTTATGTGCACTGGCATCTCTCAGCAGGAGCATTTTGTCTTCGTGGCAGCATACGGGTAGTTACTGTCACTTGTCTTCGGATTGGACACAGAGAGATGCAGAGAGGTAACGGAGTTTGCCCAAAACCAGGAGTTGTTGAGCAGCAGCAGATCTGCGGGTCTCTGACTCCCAGAGGCTGTCCGGTCCTCCTGTCACTGTTTACACAGTCAGAGCTGTATGCCCAGCCTCACCTCCGCAGAGGACATGGGCATGATGGGAGAAGAGCTTGGGCATTTCCACAGTCACCAGCCCCAAAAGGGAGTGCCCAGCCACAGGGATGGCACAGGGTGCCGGCATCATGTTCCCTCGGAGCCCAAGATTTGTGGAGTCTGGGTTTGGCAAATTGATTCAGTCAGGGTGAGAGGATTTGCTTTCTTTATCTCCAGTCCCCGTGAAGGGTGTTAGGACTGTAGAATTAGGAAGATACAATTGAATACAGAAAAAAGTTAAGGTTAAATGTCAGGAGAAAAGTTTACTCTTCTTAAGAATTCATAAGAGATAACCCCAAGTATCCATCAGCGAATGAATGCATAATCCAGATGTGGTGGTATATCTATGCAGTGAATACTGCTGCTGCTGCTAAGTCGCTTCAGTCGTGTCTGACTCTGTGTGACTCCATAGACGGCAGCCCACCAGGCTCCCCTGTCCCTGGGATTCTCCAGGCAAGAACACTGGAGTGGGTTGCCATTTCCCCAGTCTTAAAAAAGGAAGTTATCCCACTCAGCCGTAAAAAGAATGAAATCATGCCATTTGCAACAACATGGACAGACCTAGAGACTGTTATACTAAGTGAAGTAAATTAGAGAAAGACGAATACCAGATGGTATCATTTGTATGGAGAATCTAAAAAAAATAATACAAACGAACCTTTACAAAACAGAAATAGACTCATAGAAGTAGAGAATAGATTTGTGGTTGCCGAGGGGGAGGGAAGTAGGGGAAGGATAGATTGGAAGTTTGACATGACCAAGTGCCTACTAGTATATAGAGAATGGATAAACAACAAGGTCCTACTGTACAGTATAGGGAACTGTATTCCATACCCTGTGATAAACCTTCATGGGAAAAAATATGAAAAAGTATATATATGTATAACTGAGTCACTTTGGTGTACAGCAGAAACAAACACAATTTCAAGTCAACTCTACTTTATTAAAATATATTTTAAAAAAAAGAAAATTTGGGCACATGCCACTGTGGATGAACCTTGGGGACATTATGCAAAGTGAAGCCAATCAATCACAAGACAAGAGATGCTGTGATTCTGCTCATAGGAAGTCCCTAGAGGAGAATGGTGATTGCCTGTGCGGCGGGGAGCTGGTGTTTAATGGGGAGAAAGTTTCAGTCCGAGACGATGGTGGAGGCACACTCAATTGTATGCTTATAGATGGTTAACCTGGTAAATTTTCTGTTACATGTATTTTACCACAGTCAGAAAAGATTTCATCGTGTTTGCAGTACTAGGATCCACTTGGACAAAACCCGTAGCATTATTTGTGTGACTTTATCACCTCAAGTCTGACAGTCAGCTGACCTGTGCGCATGGAAAACGAACCCACCTGACTTCTTTGAACTCTTGGGTCATTTAGACTCAGCACTCATCCTCTTTGGCCCATGGCTCTCAGCCCGCGTGAGAGCTGACTGAGAAGTCTTGGCCCTTTCCCAGTCTCACTACTTTTTAAAGAGCCTTGTTTTCTTAAGGCCTATAATTACGTTTGCCTCCGGGGTACCCAGGAATTTTCTTTTTTTAATAAGCAAAGAGCATCCTACAATTATCATGATGATTTGTGGAGGGCAGGCCAAGGGCAGACAGGAGGCTGACGCACTCTGGAAGCTGGGTCTCACGTGTTGGCATTGGCATCCCAGGGGCCGGAGCACTTGGGGTCTATAATTAATATTAAGAGGTGGAGAATTAACAGACCCACAGAGGTGTCCACTGTGGCTGCCAACAGGACGGGGCGGGCGGCTCAGTGGGGTTGGCCTGATGGAGGCTTGCCGCAGCCGGTAGCGGTTCTGCCTCCGCAGCCGGTTCTAGGTAAACACCTCCGCCTGGGTGACTGAGAGCCCGGATGCCGTGACCTGGGGCTGCCGGAGCCACATCCAGCCAAGGCTGGGATGCGCAGAAGCCTGTCGGCGCTGTCAGCCCTGATTTGCGGCCAAGTCTGTCATCTCCCCGAGTTCAAAGAGCGCTTAGCTGCTTGTCTTTGTCAAGAGCGCGGTTGGGGATCTTTTATGTGAAAGATGTAGGGTTCTCGGGCTGACTTTGATTATTTATTCATCCCCCTTCGTGGGTGTGTGATAGCTGGGCACCCCGGCGCCCCCCTGTCCTGACCGTTCTCGCTCTGAAATTCATCGAGCTTTAAAGCCCTTTGAAAATTGCTTTTCGAGGGAGGGGAAAAGTTTCTGAAGTCCTGTTTCTCTCTCCCCTCCGCAGTGCCGCCGCATCTCCTGCCACCGTTCCACGCCCCCTTCCCGCTTGACATGCGACATCAGGAGGGACGGTACCATTACGAGCCTCACTCTGTCCCCGGCGTGCACGGGTAAGTTCCACCCGCCGCCCGCCTCAGTCTCTCTGCTCCCCAGTGGACTTTCTCCACCTGTGTCACTGGGGCGAGCACTGACCCCGTGTGAAGGGGGGCTGTCGTGTGAACCCCAGCTCTCCTCTGGCTTCCTGAGAGGGAAGTGCACCCACCTCCCACATCACGGCTTCCAAGGTTGCAGGGGGGCCCCTTGTGTCCATCAGCACCCTGAGACTCTTCCCCATCTAGGCAGTGGGGATATTCTGCAGGCCAAAGTCCCCACATAAATACCGTGACTCTGGATAGATGTTGTTCCAACATAATCATTCAGAGCACCCCCTCTTTCATGCCCTCAAGTATCCCAGTTCAGACAGTGAATCATAGTCTCCCTCCTGATAAGGACAAGTTCACAGTTACACTTTGGGGCCTCTCCTGCTCCCTGCTTTGAGACCACCACCACCCGCTGCCACCCGCCACCCCTTGCCACTGAAGGAGCTCATCCCCTGCGTCTCTCTCTTTATCTTGCTTCAGTCCCCCTTCACTCCCACCCTCAGCTCAGAGCCCATAGCCGAGGTCTCTTTTCTTGGTTTTCATGACTCCGAGACCTGAGCCCTTGCTGCCATGTCCCTTTTGCTCCCAGAAAAGGGACTAGATCCTCTGCCCCACCTCCTATATCTCTGCCGTGCCTCTTGCCCAGACATCTCCCATTCCATGCCAAGCTGCCATTTATGGTTCCAGCCCCCATGTACCTGGGTCTCAGCCCCTGCTGCCCAGCTGCCTGGAATGGCCCCTCAGGAGCCACCTTCTCTGGGAAGCCCACCCTGAGTGGGGGGCCTCCCCTGGATTCCCCCACCCTGTAACACTGGAATGAGCTGTTTTTACACTGCCTCCAGCGGACTCTGGGCTTTGCTCTGATTCCTGCCTTGACGATGGCTGACATGTGTGTAATAAGTTCACAATCAATGTTTTCTGAGCAGAGAACCCCCTCCACACATCCCACCTGCTGAAGACAGACCCTGCCACCTCTCCCAGCTCCCGCTGGAATAAAGTCAGCCAAAACTTGCTGAGCCCTCTCTATATTAAAAACTCTATGCCCGAGCAGGGGACAAGTGAGTCCTATACTCACAGCTCATCCCGGACAGAGCAAATCTGGGACTTCTGTTTGCTTTTTAAAGATATTTTGTACTCTGGAATAATCTCGGACATTTAAAAATAAGTTGCAAAAATGTACAAAGATTTCCTGTATATCGTCACCATATTCCTCAGACATTCCTATCTTACATAACCAAAGACTGGTTCAGTGTTATTAACTAACTCATAAATCTTTTCTAACTTTCATCAGTTGCCTGTGGATATTCTTTTTTCCTCTGTTCAGGATTCAGCGCTTACATTTAGTTGTCATAACTCCTTAGTCAATGGCTCAGTCTCTTTTGCCTTTGATGACCTTGACACATTTTTTCTTTTTCCATTATGGCTTATCAGTTGAATATAGTTCCCTGTGTAATACAGTAGGCCCTTGTTGTCTATCCATCTGTGTGTAATAGTTTGCATCTGTTAATCCCAGACTTCCCTCTCCATCCTCCCTCTCTGTTCTCTATAACTGAGCCTGTGTCTGTGTCATAGAAATGTAATATTTTAGATCCTTCATATAAGCAATATCATGCTGTTTGTCTTTCTCTGTCTTTCTTCACTTCGAGTGATAATCTCTAGGTTCATCCATGTTGCTGCAGGTGGCATTACTTCATTCTTTTTTATGACTGAGTTATATACCATTGTGTATATGTAACACATCTTTATCCCTTCATTTGCCACTTAGGTCACTTCCGTGTCTTGGCTATTGTGAAGAGCACTGCTATGAACATAGGAGTGCATGTATCTTTTTATATTTGAGTTTTGTCTAGGTGTGTACCCAGGACATACATACCCTGGATTGCTAGATCACGTGTCAACTCTGTTTTCAGTTTTTGGAGCAACCTCCACTACTGTTCTTCGTAGTGGCTGTACCAGTTTACATATGACCTTGACACTTGAAGGGGAAAGGCCACTTAATGTATAGAATGTGCTCAATTTGTGTTTGCCTAATGTTGCCTCCTGATAAATTCAGATGGTACATTGCGGGGATACTGCCATGGAAGTGGTGCTCTCCCATCCTAGAGCACCATGTCCGGGGCCCATGATGGCCATACTTCTCATCCCTAGAAATCCTAACTTTGATTATTTGCTTACAGTGAGGTGTGCTGGGGTTTTCCACTTTAAAGCTGGTCTCTTTGTAATTGCAAGTCTCTTGTGTAACAGTACTTGGATAATATGTCAATTCCTATTTCTCATATTTTCAGCCACTCACTTAAACATCTGTTTAAGATTCTTGCCAAAAACAGTAACTACTATTATTTGCCAGATGGTGGTTTTTTATTTCTGTGATTCTTTCCACATTTATCGGTTAGAATTCCACTGCAAGGAAGACCTGTCTCTTCTCCCCCATTTCTCTACTCATTTGATCACTTTTTATATCAAATCAATGTGTGGATATTTGTGTTCTTCCAAGAGTTCTGTTCTGTTGCTATCACTGTTCATTTTGTTGTTCAAATTGTTCCAGGTTTGCCCTTTGGGAGTCCCTTCAGGTTGTCCCCTTTGACATGTTTGGATCTTTGCATTTTACCTTGGTGCCTGCAGCTGCTGCTTGCTTGACTAGGACCTGCCGTGGGCAGGCTTGTATCCCCCTGGTGGGTGGTGGGACCATTTCAGCCCTCTGCCCACAGTTCAGGCAACTTCTGGAAGGTGTGTCCTATTAGAGCTGGTGGATCACTGCAGAGTGGCTCATCTGGTGGCAGCTAAGAATCCTCTGAGTATCAGGGGAACTGAATCCCTTTTCGGGAGGGGGTTGAAATGGCTGTTTTTCTGTGCTTGGAAACTGTCCGGCTGATTCCGTGACTCAGATCCTGGGCTTGGCAGGCCTACAATGAAGTGCTCCCGCAAGGGGTCCCATGCTGGTCGGAGACCAGGGCAAGGCTGAGAGCTCCCTGGGGGAGTGTGCAGGCAGGCATACGTGTGTCACTGTGCCAGGGAACGTCCAGGCACCCACGGCCGCACATTCCTAGGAACAGTGACGGAGTTAGAAGAGCACCTCACTATTAACAACTGCCATTTCTCAAAGGAACTCTGACCTTTGGACAAGCTCTGCCTGTAAACACTTCACGCGTTCATCTTACTTAATCCTCTCAACCCTGTAAGGTGTCAGCCCCATTTTACAGATGAAGGAACTGAGGCAGCACAGAGTGGTTAAGTAATTCCTCATTAGGGCCCCGCCCCCCGACTTAGGGAGTAAACGAGTTAGAAACCTAATTTCGCCCCTTGGCCCAGACACCGGCTTCTCCCTAGGGAGCACGTGTATGGCCACAGGACTCCTGCGTGTGTCCACAGAGTTCCTTCTTGGAAGCTCATATAACCCTGTAGTAGGACACTGCCCCCGAATGAAGTGGCTCCCCAGACCTCTGGACCAGCAGCATAAGCCTGCTAGGAATGCAGAGTCTCAGGCCCAGGCCCAGACCTGCCGAGTCAGAGGCTCTAGGGTGGGCCCACCATTTGCGTTTAACGCACATTACAGGTTTGAGATGCTCTGTCTGCAGGCAGGAACTTGTCACTGAATCAGGGGGCCGTTCGTACTGTTAGTCCCTGGCTTAATTGGAGAGCTGAGACTGAGAGGTGGTCCCTGAGCCTTCTCCAGACCATGTCATCCCCTAGGTCAGGGCTGGACACAGGTCATGTCCCCTTTCTGGGCCTGCTTCTCGCCTGGCCAGTAAGGAGAAGTAAGTCTTCTGGGCCTAAAATCAAGGTTAGCAGGGCTGGTTTCCTTCTGGAGCCTTCCAGCTCCAGAAGAGTATCCGTTTCCTTGAGTTTTCTAGCTTCTGGAGGCTGCCTGCATGCCCATGATCCCTGCCTCTCGCCACGTTGCCTTTATGTCCCCTGCTTCTTTTCTCACGTTGCCTTCTTTGTCATCTGCAGTAGTTGTCTTCCTCTGCTCCTCTTAGAAGGATGCCAGTGATGCTTTTAGTGTGAAATCCAGGATCATCTTCCTGTCTCAGGAACCTTAACTCAAATACATCTGCAAAGCCCCCTTTCCCACAGAAGGTGACATTCACGGGTTCCAAGGATTAGGACACAGACATCTCTGGGTGTCACCATTCAACTCGTTTGTGATCACAAAGTTTCCGTGGTGAAGCCTGGCATCACCCAGTAGAAGACAGTGAAGGGTGTCAATCATTTGTGCAGGGCCTACTGGGGCCAAGCTCTGTACTGGAGCCTGGTTGGGCTATGTTAGTTGAGCTTACTGATTGCCTGTGAAATGAGGTTATAAGCTGCATCCTATTGATGCAGACCCTGAGTTCAGAGAGGTGCACTGATTTTCACATGTCATCCGTGCAAGATGGGCGGGCCTGCTTGCTTCCTCTCAAGGGCTGAGGAGCCCACTGCCAAGCTCTGTACTGGAGCCTGGTTGGGCTATGTTAGTTGAGCTTACTGATTGCCTGTGAAATGAGGTTATAAGCTGCATCCTATTGATGCAGACCCTGAGTTCAGAGAGGTGCACTGATTTTCACATGTCATCCGTGCAAGATGGGCGGGCCTGCTTGCTTCCTCTCAAGGGCTGAGGAGCCCACCTGCCCCCCAAAGCCCACCTCCTGCTAGGGTGGGCTCCCAGTGGCTCCACACTATCCTGGTTCCTTCCCCCCAGGCCACAGGAGAAACACAGCGAGTGTTCAGGGCTAGCCTTGGGCCCTGGGAAGCCCACCCCTTCATCCCCCGAGGTGGGTGCCCCAGATGGGAAACAAGATAAAGCCTAGAAGGAAAAATGGGCCCCCTGGCTGTGACTTCTGTGATCAGTGTGGTCGGATCCTGGTGGAGCACTCCGTCCACCAAGCCCATGCTGTGGCCACTCCTCCGCATCGTTGCCAAATGCATCTATTACACAAACACTGTGCAGCAAATGAGATGCAGTGTCATCTCCTGTCTCCCCTTCAGAGCCTCTGCAGCTGCTGGCACCCAAGGCCGCTGCCCACTGGCTCTCTTGGCCGTGGTGGGCATGGCTCCAGGAGGAGCACCCCACCGCTGGCCCCTCACCCTGCTACCTGGGCTTGAACCCCAGGACTGAACACACCAGCTTTGGGAGGTAACCATCTAATCAATCTGAATGGATAAACCCCAGTTTTCTCGTCTAAATAAGTGCACAATAATAGTACCTATCCCATTTACTGAGTTATTTGAAACATTAAATGGGGTAATAAAATAGTGTATTTGGAACAGTGTGGAAACTTGCAGTGGATGCATTGTGATCGCTGTTGTTATTTCTGTTGGCCTATTAGAGAGGGGTTCATTGTGGCCGAGGTAGGCCATGGCGTGACCTTGGAAGGGGACGCTGTCTGGGGACTGTGCCATGGGGAGGTGGGAAATGGGGCTGAAGCGGCACCACTGGGGATGGAGGGAGGAGGGGTCTTCTCCCAGCACCCCCCACCCTTCCCAGTTCAGGAATTTGGACTTTCTCCTTTTGGCGACCAGGAGCAGGAGGGAGTGGTCTGACGCATTTTCAGGGTAATTGTAGGAGCCTCTAGAGGATGGGCAGAACAAGTGGGAGACCATAGGAGGGAGATGGGCTATGGCGACCACTGTGGTCAGACAGAGGAGGAGACTGGCCAGGGTTGGCTGCACACCTCCCCAGGCAGGCAGCTACTCATGGGAGGAGCAGGCGGTGGGGCTAGAGTGTGAAACCCACCCAGCTGGACAGCTTCCTCACAGATAGCCATCCCACCACCCAGCTCGCTCCAGACCCACCTTCCAGTCCCCTGGAGGTGCAAACCCACCACAGGCCTCGCGCAGTTTATGAATGTTTAGGTGGTTCCTGAAGAGTAGATGATCAGGACTGCGGAGGCAGCACCAGTCACCTGTGTAAACCATGGATGGTGGGGAGACGGATGGATGGGAGGGTGTGTTTGCTGGTCAGGTGTGGTTCTTCTGTGACACCTCCATCCCACTATGGGCACAGGCTCCTGAGTCTCCAAGAGTCCATTCTCAAGGGCAGGAGAGAAGGTCCTGTAGTCTCTCCGTCACCGGGTGACTACTAGCAGGGAACAGGAGCTCTGTGGATCTCCTCCACCCCTGCCCTTTGGAACTAGGCTCAGCACATCACATGGAGAACCAAGGCTGAGGTGGGGCACAGTGGGGCCCTCAGCTGGAGCCCCCACCTTCTCGGTGTGCATGGGAGTGGGGACTGCCTTGGGCCCAGATTCACTCACATGCTTGCAGGAAGGGCAGAAGCTCATATTCCTGGTGCAGGAGGCTGGGTGGATTCTCAACTCGCCACGCTGTGTGTAGGGTCCTTGCCATCCCAGTCCTGCCCTAAGGCTTCATAGAGGACCAGTTCCAGCTGCTTGCAGCCCAGAAGGGCTAGAGAGACTAGCTCATGGAGCAGTTCTCAAACCTGGCTGTAAATCTGAACTAGGATGTGTCTTAAAGATGCACATTCCTAGGCAGTGACCCCACAGTGGTTGTCCAGAGTCATAGAGGTAGCAGGCATTTAGGCTTTTTCCCTCCGTGCTAACAACTCTGCGATATGGGTGTTAAATATGCCCTGCTTCCTTTTCATCACCTTCTCACAGAAGGCCACAAGATGACCTGAATCTCTTATTCTCAGCCTGTAGAAGGAGATGTACATACGGGGACAAGAGAGGGAGGGGAGGAAAGGGGACAGACGGAGCATCTCAACCGTAGGGAGGACAGTCACCTCTGTTCTCCACTCACCAGGCTGCATACCTGACCTCTGACATCCATGATCCCAGTACCTGCCTGAACTCCGGACCACCACTAATTGCTCCCCTGCATCAGCTGATCCTGAGCTGTGATTGGTGGGCAATACTCCAGCAGTCACAGCCCAGGCCACCCTGCACAGAGAAGGAGCAGGGGGTAGGGTGGGGTTGTTGCTAGAGACAGGTGGCTCTGGGGCTTAGCCATCATCAGTTTATGGAAAGCCCACACGCTGACCCAGGTCCTTTCAGGAAAGAACAGGATTACCAGCTGGTGGGTGTGAGGGCTTCCACCTTCCACCATCCTCTGGATACTCTGTCCCATGTGCCAGTTGCCCAGCACCCCCCTGAGAGCCATTCAGGGTGTCTGAACCCTACCTCATCCTGGTGACTGCACAGGAATACAAATGGTCATCTCCACTTCTCTCAAGAAAGTAGTTTCTTGGCTGTTGCTGGCTGAACTCATGAACTGTCAAGTCTGGATGGATCTGAAGATGGTGTTTTCCAAAGTCAGTGTTCCACCAAGATGGCACCTCATAGCTTGATAAACACACAGCTGGCCTGGCTCGCAGCTGACAGTTCTGCTCTCAGCCAGCCACTGAGGGGAGCAGAAAGATATGTGGAAATTTTCTTGATTCTTGGCCCACACGCCAGGTTCACATTCAGAGGGGAATGGGCTTTATTTGTGTTTCAGGAAGAGCATTCTCTGCCCTCAGCAATCATGCATGCTTCTGTTGAGTGCAATGGGTTAAAGAAAGAGATTTCTGAAGGGCATGTCTGCCTGGCTCCTGGGCCAAGATGCTGGGTGGGCCCAGGGTTGCACACCAGGGAAGGGCCTTGTCTTCCTACATGTCAGTCGACACTGCCCTTCCTTCTCCAGGGAGTGCTCCTTAAAAGCCTCAAGGCTGACCACTTCTTCAGAGGAACTGCCCAGCAAGTGAGTGTGGAACCTGGAAAACCCCCGGGCCAAGGCAGTTTGTAGGGCAGCTCCCCCTCCTCCCATGGCTGTCTGAAAGTTGAGTGACAGGTCCGTGTTGAACCTTGCCTCCCAGGGATGGGAGTGGCCCTTAAAGAGCCCTTGAGGCAGGTCCTTTCCTCTTTCTGGGCAGCAGGATGCTGGGCTCAGACTAACTGAGATGCAGTCACAACAGCTTTTGTCCAGCCCTCTGGATTATGTCATCTACGTAGCTTAGTCAGTAAAGCATCTGCCTGCAATGCAGCAGCCCTGAGTTTGATTCCTGGGTCGAGAAGATTCCCCTGGAGAAGGAAATGGCAGCCTATTCCAGTATTCTTGCCTGGAGAATCCCATGGACAGAGGAGCCTGGCGAGGCTACAATCCATGGGGTCGCGAGAGTCGGACACGACTTAGTGACTAAACCATCACAAACCCTCATCAATACCACTTGAGCATCTTCACACCTGCTGGATACATGGGGGAAACTGAGGCATGACAGTGTTGGCTGCTGTCCCCAGGGACATTCTCCTAGGAAGTAGCACAGAAGGGACTGGAACCCGGACAGTTTGACTCTAGAGGACTCCCCTTTGCCCCAATCCCTCTGTGGAAGTCCCTCACGCCTAGAGAGCTTCAGATCCCCAGCTCCAGGAACATGCTCAGCAGCATGGGACAGACAGCTCATTTATAATGGAATCTGCCTGTAAAAGTTTAATGAGGAGCGTGTCTGATAAGGCAGCCTGCTCTTTGATCTTTGCTGAATGCCGGCCCTCGCAGAGGAGTTGTTGCCTGACTCTGGGCTTTGCGGAGAGCCGTATGGTCAGCTGAGGGCAGGAGGGGCCCCAGGAGTGAAGCAAATCTTGATGCACAGAAATGAAGTGGGTCTGCAGCAGGGGAGGGTGTGCAGAGCTGGCATGGGAAGGAGTTCCCCCAGGGAAAAGGTCCTGCCAGGTGGAGAAGTGATCTTTCTCATTTCTCTCCTGACCCACTGGGCCCCCATTGTCTTGGGCTGTTCCCATCCTACACTCCCAGGGTGTAGGCAGTACAGCGTGAGGCCAGAGTTCAAATCCTGTGCCATCTATGTACCCTTTTCATCCTTGGGCTGGCTGTGTAACCTCTAGAGGCTTGGTTTCCCCACCTCTAAAATAGAGACAGGACAATCCCCTTCATGGGGTGCTTGTGAGAACTAGGTGAGTAGTGTGATACACAGAAAACAGGTCCTGGGACCTGGTGGCTGCTGGATAATGGCTTGCTCTTTTCACTCTCCTGTTGACACCAGAAGGAAACCCATGTTTTCTTCCAGGCACTCTGCTGGGTGCTGGGCAGAGTATGTTCTGTCCAGTCCTCTCAAATGCCCTGTGAATTGCATGATAATTCTTCCCCATTCACAGAACAGAAAATTTGAGGTTTCCAGAATTTAAGGGCTTCCCAAGATCACTCAGCCAGAAAATGAGATCTAACCCTCAAGCCTGAGATCTTTCTGTTGTGATTATTCTCAGGGAGGAAGGGGCATCTCATTGTAGGTCTTAGGGCTATGGTGTGTTATCGGTGCTATAATCAATCCAAAGGAATTAATCACTAACAGTAAAATCTCAGGTGAGGGTGGACAGATTGGCCTTTGACCTGGGGGTTCTTTTTCCACTGCTTGTGACCATATCGTTCACTCTGGGTGGAAGCTGCTGCCAGTGCCCAGAATGCATCCACTTATTGAGCTTAATTCTTTCTTGCTTAATTCTTTATTTCTCTCTCTGTCCCAAGTGCATCACTCGAGGTCACTCCTGCCAGCCTTAGTCCACATCTGTTGAGGGAATTTGTGAGCAGTGAACTGTCCCTGAGTCCTGTTGCAGCTGCTCTCCAAGCCTTCATTACTGCAGCCAGCATTGCTGCATCAGAGATGTGCTCTGGGATCCACGGAGAAGTGTATCTGGCACTGTGGGAGCCCGTTCTTTCGTCCTCCCCTTCTAGGAGCTGCACTCCTGACACGTGGACTTAACCTGTCCTGCCCGAGCAGAGCAGCTTTTAGTTGTTGCTTCCCTCGGTGGGGATTTCTCAGCACCCGTTCATTTGGTGACACTCACCTACTGCCTTCAGTGTGCTAGCCTTGCACCGGGCATGAGGGATGCGGACCAAGGAGATGCAGTCTTGCTACCCACAGATGGCTCCTGGCCTGGGGGTGGGGAGGGCAGTTACAGGGTGATGTGCTTGGGTGGAGTGTTGGGGGAAGCGGGGAACCCAGAGCACCAGGAAGCCAGGAGTGGCAAGCATTTATCAGCAGGAAGGCACAGAGGCTTGTCTCTGCCCATGTGACTCCTGGCCCCAGCCTGCCGGGGTGTGGGGGGAGCTCCACAGCCTTTCTGGAGTTGTCCTTGTCCTGATGAGGGGCCTTGACTCCCAGGCCCTTTTCAAAGCACATACTAATGCATTCGGAAGCTTGGTAAAAATTGGCAGCACACCCACCTCTAAGACAAAATGTCTTATCTAAACTATTTGGGATTATCCATTTAGTTTCGACAGGCAGCCAGGAAAGGAAATTCCACATACCCCTTTGGCTGGCCCAGGCCAGAGTCGAGGAATTCTCACCGGAGAGGAGATCCCCTCTATGCAGCCCACCCTCCACCCTGGCCTTTTCTCCTTGCTTAAACCTAGACTCCAGGGAAGCCTAACAAAGCCCCTCTCCCAACCCTGAGACCGAGTGTCTCACTCCCACCCATAGCTCCCCTTCCAGCCCCCTGCATTTGCCCTGTGATGGGACCATCCCCGTAAAGCCATGACTTTCTGGGAGGTTCTACTCAGCTGTGCTCAGCCAAGGGTGACTTGTCTTACAAGCAGGATCCACGTACCCAGAGCTGTCCCACACCTCAGCACCTTGTGCTGTGCTGTGCTTAGCTGCTCAGTCATGTCCTACTCTTTGTGACCCCATAGACTGCAGCCCACCAGGCTCGTCTGTCCATAGGGATCCTCCAGGCAAGAATACTGGAGTGGGTTGCCATGCCCTCCTCCAGGGGATCTTTCCAACCCACGGATCAAACCCAGGTCTCTCACATTGCAGGCAGATTGTTTACTGCCTGAGCTATCAAGGAAGCCCAAGAATACTATAGTGGCTAGACTATCCCTTCTCCAGGGGATCTTCCCGACCCAGGAATTGAACCAGGGTCCCTGCTTTGCCGTCAGATTCTTGATCAGCTGAGCTACCAGGGAAGCCCCCAGGTACTTTGTAGGGGGGAGCTAATACAGTTGCCTCCCGAAACACGTGGATGGAATCCATCACCTCCCTGTCCCCCACCCAGCTCAGCCTGCACAGATCAACGAGTGATCAGTTTGCTAGGAAAAAAAGCCTCCTCGATCCTCCCCTCTTGTTTTTTCTGCTTTGGGGTTTGGATGTTTGAAAACTCTGATAACCTTCTCATCCTTCTGCTCTGACGAAAAGAAAATGTGATAAAGGGTGAGTGATTGAATTAAGTCTGGTTGTTTGTGTGGCTAGGTCTTAACCAGATCCATCTGTATGGCCTCCTTTGTAGGCGCAATTTTATAACCTAATTTCCCTACCCAAACATCGGTGTTTACTTAGCAAGAAATCTGCTCTTTGTCAGCTGAACACAGTGATTTCTTTATTATGGGTCTGCCCTGCGTTGGGAGTGACAGCTGAGAGCTGGCGCTCAGCTAGGTCTGGTGGAGCATGTGGGTCTCTACAGGGTGAGCGGCATGTCTGAAGGATTACGTGCATACACAGATGTCTGCCTGTCACAGAGCACGGTTAGGGTTAGGGCTAGGCTTAGCTGGGGCTGGCTAGGAGGGAACCTGGCAGCAGGCAGATGGAGTGGCCACCTAGTGACCCTGAAGACGACCACTGGGCCTTTCAGCAGCCTCACAGACTCTCCACGACAGCCCTGTGGTCTCTCCACTCCCCAACCCAGAACTTCCATCCACTCAGCCAGCTTCTACCCAGCCACCTTTTTTTGAAATTTGGTCTTATTACTTTGAAGACGTACAGGAAAATAGCAGAAGCATGGTTATGATGTAAAGAGTGACAATACCCACTGGTTCCCTGCCCTGCGCAAGGATGGGGGTGTGCTGGACACTGAGTGCCCCTCCAGGGCCCTCCTCGGAGCTCCCTGTCTCTTGGAGTTATCGCCTTCCTGCGTCTGTAGCAGTGCTACGTGGTGGCTGCTGTTCAGCTGTTGAGTCACATCTGACTCTGCAGCCCCATGGCCTGCAGCATGCCAGGCTCCTCTGTCATTCCATATCTCCCAATGTTTGCTCAAATGCATGTCCATTGAGACCTGGTGTCTGACTCTCCTAATAATACACTGTTTGGTTTTGCCCTGTGTGCTTTATATAAATAGAATTTTTGCAGATGGATTCTTGGGAAACCCAATTTCACAGGTCACAGAATGTTCCAGAGAGTCATCCCACTGATGTGTGTGCTCTTAATTTGTGAATTCTCACTGCTCTGAAGCAGTCTGGCCTGACAGGCACCTGAGATGCATCTGTGCTTTTGCTCTCTTGAACATCATTGCAGTGAATACTCCAGCACCGATCTCCGGGGCGTGAGTACTGCCCGTTCTTTAGAATAAATGTGTGTCTGAGAATGAAATTGCCAAGTCACAGGGTATTCACGTGTTAACCCTCCTAGATGTTGCCAGACTTTTTGTCGAGCCACTCCCACAAGCGAGGTTCAAGGACTCAGCCTGTTCCACATCCTTGTTCCCAGGGTGATGTCATCCACATTTTAATTTTTGCCAAAACGGCATCTCCTATGATTTGATTTTTCCATTCCTTTGTTGCTAATGAAGTTGAATACATCCTTTCATATGTTTATTTCAATAACGTTTCCTTCTCACAAAGTGCCTTTTCAGTTCTTTTGCCCATTATTCTACAGAGTTGTCTTTTTCCTACTCATCTCACTAAGCTTTTTGTATATTAAGGCTGCTCAATTTGTGGTTGGTTACCTGTGCTGCAAATATCTTCTCCCAGTCTGTGCCTGGTCTCTCTGCTCCTGTAATGAAGCATCTGGGTAAAGGCACATTCCTGTTATAACCTGGCACAGCTTACTGACCCTTCCTTCATGAGTTTCCCCTCATGCTCTCTCACAACCCAGCTGTCTGGTCTGAGCTTCAGCCCCTGGACTCTGCTAGCTGTTTCCCGATTTGACCCACCTGTTTTTTTTTCAACTATTCTATCACAGAACACCAGGCCTGCACCACTCACTGACTCCTTTCCATTCCCCCATAAGAGTTGAGGCCCAACTCAGATGCCACCTCCTACAGGAAGCCTTCTCAGATTACTCCAGAAGAGTGAATGAAATCTTTCCTTCCCACCCCTCTTTTGGCTCTAGCACCTTGTGTACTATTTGCAGGCTACAATGTCCACACTCCTTCCCTAATCCCAGAGGTCCCAGCATGGTGATTTTTTTTTTTTTTTATTATTGAAGAATAGTTGATTTACAATATTGTGTTAGTTTCAAGTATAGAGCAGAGTTGTTAAGTTATATATATATTCTTTTTCAGATTATTTTGCATTATATAGGTTATTACAACACACTGACTATAGTTCCCTGTGCTATACAACAGGACTTTATTGTTTATCTGTTTTATATATAGTAGTGTGTTAATCCCAAACTCCTAATTTAGCCCTCCCAGCCCTTCCCCTTTGTTAACCATCAGTTTGTTTTCTAAATCTGTGTGCCTGTTCCTATTGTAGGATTTTTTAGAGTTCACACATAAGTGATATCATATGATATTTGTCATTGTCTGGCTTACTTAGTACAGTAATGTTCATGTGGCTGCAGATGGCATTATTTGATCCCTTTTAATGGCTGAGAGTGTGTGTGTGTGTGTGTGTATCCCTCTGTGTGTGTATCCCTCTGTGTGTGTGTGTATCCCTCTGTGTGTGTGTGTGTGTCTCCCTCTGTGTGTGTGTGTGTCTCCCTCTGTGTGTGTGTGTGTCTCCCTCTGTGTGTGTGTATCCCTCTGTGTGTGTGTGTATCCCTCTGTGTGTGTGTGTGTATTCCTCTGTGTGTGTGTGTATTCTTCTGTGTGTGTGTGTATCCCTCTGTGTGTGTGTGTTTGTGTGCGTGTGTGTGTGTGTGTGTGGACCACATCTTCCTTATCCCTTCCTCTGTTGATGAATACGTGTGTGTGTGTGTGTGTGTGTGTGGACCACACCTTCTTTATCCCTTCCTCTGTTGATGAATACGTGTGTGTGTGTTTGTGTGTGTGTGTGTTTGTGTGTGTATGTACCACACCTTTATCCCTTCCTCTGTTGATGAATACGTGTGTGTGTGTGT
>SJYX01006303.1:131434-230375 GCA_006410675.1 Oreotragus oreotragus | reverse complement strand
CCCAGTGTTGTCAGAGACCCATACTCTTCAGCTGGCGGAGGCAATCGTGCGTGACCACAGGAGCAAATCAGCGACGGGCGGGCTGCTTCCGCCGAGCTCCTTTCTGCTGGCGTTCTGCTGTTTCGTAGCGCCTCCCCCCTGGTGGCTCAGTGGTAAAGAATCTGCTTTTTGGAGACATGGGTTTGATCCCTGGGTCAGAAAGATATCCTGGAGAAGGGAATGGCAACCGACTCCGGTATTCTTGCTTGGAAAATCTCCTGGACAGAGGACCCTGGCAGGTTACAGTCCATAGGGTCACAAAAGAGTTGGGAATGACTTAGCAGCTAAAACAACAAGAGCCTCCCCCATGTGGACAGAGTGCAGTTCAGATGCACCAGGATGTGCCAGTTGGTCTCTGGTTTAGGGAGAGGTAACTCTCCAGTGACTTTCAAGGGAACTCACTATACCTGTCTTTATAATTGCAAACCCCCATAGTTTATTTTGAATAGGACTTGATTTCTGGAACTTTTGAAATCAGTGTGTGAAAAAAGTGGTAAACAAACTTGCCAAGGTACAATTTCCATACAACCGAAATGAAAGAAAGCCAGACAAGCAAGAAACGACGCAAACAAAACCAGTAACAGAAGCCTTGGAGAGGAGATTGAACTCCGCGCAGCAGGGCATGATGGAGCTCCATTTCTTTTTTTTTTTTTAATTCTTTTTATTTATTTATGGTTACATCAGGTCTTCTTTGCGGCACGCAGGCTTCTTTCTAGTTGTGGCACGTGGGCTCCAGAGTGCAAGCACCTGAGATCCTGCACTGGAAGGCGGATTCTCAGCCACTGGACCAGCAGGGAAGTCCCCCTGGAGCGCTCTTTCTGTCTGTTCATAGGCCAAAGGCTTGCCGGGAAGGGATGCCCGTGAGAGCAGACCTGTGCCCTCCCTGGCCCCGGCTGCTAAGAGCCCCAGTTTAGGGAAGAGCAGAGTTCAGAAGAGCAGGCCAGCTTTAGGAAATTCATTTGCTTCTGGCACATCAGTGGGCCTGAGGTCACCTGCCTGGTGTTTCTGAGTAAGCGGGTCCTTGGCCTGGGTGGCTCGGCCACAGCAGAGGGTCATGGCCTCCCCACTCTGAGCCCACTGATCCTGCCCATGGCCCTGGGATCCTGGTGGGTGGCAGCAGCTCATCCCAAAGGCAGGACCTGTGCGTACAAGCAAGCAGTCCCCAGGGCGGGCAGGGTTGGCATGTCAGGGCTGTGTGCAGGGCACGTTCAGCTAAGGGGAGCCAGTGACCGTGTAATCCAGGCGGCTGGCAGGAAGACATGCTCCAGAGCCCTGTGACAGAAGGGGGATGGAACATAACCCTCAAATACCTTCCCCCACACCCCAACCCTGGTGTGAAGGGGAGCTCCTTTTCCTGGCCTGCCTGCCACTGATGGAGTACCCACTGGGGCGAGGCTACTCCAGGAAATAGCACACTGAATCTGCTCTCTAAGAGCTGACAGTCTCAGAAAAAATGTGACAGTAATAATGACAGCAACTCCTGCCCCATCCCATAGGCCTTCTCCACACCAGCACAGTATGCTTGACACACCTTCCTAGCTCCTAGCAGGTTACCGCCAATTCCATGGCTTACAACAACAGGGATTTCTTCTCTCATGGCTCTGGAGGCTCGGGGAGCCCCTTCGTGGCCTCTTCAGGCCTCTGGCATAGCCAATACCCCTTGGCTTGTGGCCACCTCCCTCCAGCCTCTGCCCTAGAGTTACATTGCCTCCTACTCTTCTGGGTCAGGTTTCCACCTGCCTGGCCTCCCTTAACACTTGTGCTGGTATTTAGGATCCACCCAGATAATCCATAGGGCTTCCCTGATGGCTCAGTGGATAAAGAATCTGCTGACAATGCAGGAGACCTGGGTTCAATCCCTGGGTCAGGAAGATCCCCTGGAGGAGGAAAATGGCAACCCCCCTCCAGTATTCTTGCTTGGAAAATCCCATGGACAGAGTAGCCTGGTGGCCTACAGTCCAAGGGGTCACAAAGGGTTGGACATGGCTGAGTGACTAAGCACAGATCACCCATAATCCCATCTCAACATCCTCACCTTAATCACATCCTTCAGATGTTTTTGTTTTTGTTTTTGTTTTCCCCAAATGCAGTAATTTCACAGGCTTTAAGGATTAGACCATGGAGACATCAGCTTCCCACACTTGCCTCCTCTCCACTCCTCACTTGTATTTGTGAGCGTGCTTCTGTGATTGCTCTTTCTGGACAAAGAAGCAGATTTAGAGAGGGGCATGACCTGTTCCAAGGCCCATGGTCAAAAGTGAGGCGAGGAACCCCTGTCTTCTGCTACAATGCCTTGCTCTACACTGGACACACTCACTATTTCATCCATCCATCCATGTCATTCATTGTTCATTATCCACTCATTCATCCATTATCCATCATCCATCCATTCATTCTTTCAAAAGGTTGAGCACATGTGTGCCCCCGACTGCACAGGGCCTGCTGCTGGGGGAGTGAGTGAGTGGAAGTGGGCCTGGGGTCTGCTGCTGGGGCTGCCTGTCCATTGAGGAGACAGGCCCCGTGTGAACCCATCACCGCAGGTGCCTGATGACCAGCCACGATGGACATGCCCAGGGTCCAGGGAAGGAACTGTCCTCCACATCCAGGGCAGGGTAGGGATGAAGAGGAAAATGGTGTGAATGGAGAAGCAGGTGTCCGGGGCCAGCGCCCTGAGGAGGAGCAAGGCAGGGCCCAGGACCAGAGAGAAAACCATGAGGGAACACGCAGGATTCAGGAGGGGGGACACAGGCACTAAACCACGCAGGCATGTGGTGTCCTGGTGCCGTGAAGGCCATCAGTCACCCCGGGAAGCAGGCTGGAGGGGAGCTGTGAAGGCCTGTAGCCCCAGGTGGCCAGAGCTCCCCTTCCTCCCCCTCAGCGAGCCTCTTGGGCCAGGCGAGGATAGAGTGATGCCCAGCACTGGCTCCCAGTGCTCTGCCAGCTGTCACTGTGGGTGTCAGCCATGCTGTCTGTGAAATAAGACATGGAAGGTACTCCCTTCCCATTTCTGGCCCTCCTGACCTGCATGGGAAAAGGTCTGTGAACATAACTGGCAGCAGGAATGTCTCTGGGTGGCCAAGGGTCCTTCTTCCGGCTGTGACCCCCGCCTACGCAAACCTGGTCTGACGGCTGGTGCTGAGTCTGGGTGAGTCAGCACCCTCAGCTCCGCATTGTTCTCTCCAAACAGGCACCTTGGGTGCGGTCCAGGCCCCCAATCCCCAAATGAAGGAGCATGTTGGTTCCTGCCTGACGCCTTGGCTCGGGCTGTCCCAGGGGTCAGATATGCCGCCCCCCACTCCTCCCATCAGCACAGACTCATTCAGCTCCACAGCCCGGCGGAAGCCAACACCCGCTAGGGACGCACCTTGTGCCAGCGCCCAGGGATGGCGCCCGTCCCCAAGGGTCTAGGCATGCTTGCTCAGGTCCAGCCAGCTTGAGCTGCAGTGCACATGGACATGCAGGGCTCCCATCACCATGCCTTCCCTTTCATCTCCCTCCAGCACTGGTGCTCAGCGCTTGAGGAGGGAGGGGCCCAGGGCTGGATGCTGAGAGGCGGGCGAGGTCCTCTCCTCCACCCTCTGAGTGCCTTCCGTTTGCTCATCTGTTAAATGTAGGAAAAGAGACAGTGGGCATGGGCCAAGCAGCTGCTTGTCGCCCAGGAATACAGCACACAGTTGCCGTGCTGAGCTCTTTCCGTCTCCCAGCTGCCCAGCCTGCTAGTGAGGGTGTGGATTGCAGACCAAGGTCCACAAGAAGTAACAGAGCCGTAATTCAGACCCAGAGAGTCCAGACACTGTCTACCTGTGTGACAGCTCCCCTCCGCCAGCGCCCCCATCCCCAGGGTCCAGTCAAAGCCATGCCTGAAAGGGGACACCCGACAGGACTTCTCCGGAGCAGAGACAGCTGTGGGGGGTTTTACCTGTCCACGCGCTTTTGACAGCATCAGAGGACCGAGCCTGCCTTCCCAGAGTCAGAAAACGCTCGGCCACTTACAGCTCTGCAACCTCGGGCCAGGCTCCTACCTGCCCCCAATGCGGGCAGTAAGACCCACCTTGAAGAGTTTCTAAACCTGCTGCACACTGTTGGCCTCTAGCGCACGTTGACCGCGTGGTGAACAGCACTCTTCCTGGCAGTGCCCACTTGGACTGGAATGGCAATGGGCCAGTTGCTTTTTTCCTGCTCCTCTTTCTCCATTTCCTCCTTTCTTCCACTGGCTGGTAGCCTAGCCCTGAAACCATGTCCAGAGGCTTTGCAGGCCCCTCCCAAGGGGGAGGGAAGAAAAGAGGAAAGCGCTGATGTTGGGAGGAACCACAGGACTCCTATCCTGCAGCAGAATCAGCCCAGAGGCTGGGCCCCACTGCTTGTCACACACACACAG
Source organism: Oreotragus oreotragus (assembly GCA_006410675.1). Classification (NCBI taxonomy): domain Eukaryota; kingdom Metazoa; phylum Chordata; class Mammalia; order Artiodactyla; family Bovidae; genus Oreotragus; species Oreotragus oreotragus. Next base: position 225,958 of record SJYX01006303.1, on the reverse strand, counting down.
ACACGCAACACGCACAGACACAGAGACACACAGACACAGAGACACACTCACACACTGACACGCACACATAGACACACACAGACACGCACAGACACACGTGCACACACACATGCAGACACACGTGCACACAGACACACAGACACACGTGCACGCACAGACACGCACAGACACACATGCACACAGAGACACACACAGAAACACGTGCACGCACAGACACGCACAGAAACACGTGCACACACAGACACACATGGACACGTGCACACAGAGACACGCACAGACACACGTGCACACACAGACACGCACAGACGTGCACGCACAGACACGCACAGACACGCGTGCACAGAGACACGCACAGACACACGTGCACATACAGACACGCGTGCACACACAGACACGCACAGACACGCACAGACACACGTGCACACACAGACACACGTGCACGCACAGACACACAGACACGCACAGACACACGTGCATGCACAGACACACACGGAAACGTGCACACAGAGACACGCACAGACACACGTGCACACACAGACACACGTGCACACACCTGTCCCTTATACACATCTAGATGTGTATAAGAGACAGCCCTCTGTGTGTGTGTGTATCCCTCTGTGTGTGTGTGTGTGTGTGTGTGTGTGTGTGTGTAGTCGCTCAGTCGTGTCCGACTCTTTGCGACCTCGCGGACTGTAGCCCACCAGGCTTCTCTGTCCGTGGAATTCTCCAGGCAAGAACACCGGAGTGGGTTGCCATTCCCTTCTCCAGAGGAACTTCCCAACCCAGGAGTCGAACTCTGGTTTCCTGCATGGCAGGCAGATTCTTTACCGTTTGAGCTACAGGGAAGTCTCTCTGTATCACTCTAGGAGTTTTCATCTCAGAGTTGTAGGTTTACTGTGGCTTTCTTCCTCAGTGGTGTACCTAAGGGGCACGAGGTGGATAACGTTGCCATTCTGGAGCTCTTGAATTCTGAAACTAGCAATAACACTTGAAATAAGTTGTCTAAAATTGTGTTCTAGTGGTCTTGGGGACGATCTTAAGTATTTACTTGTCATGTGCCCTTTGGGGAATGCGAGGTGCCTGGGGAGTTTTGCAAAAGCAGAGATTTCGAAATTGGAACCTCTGATGGGAAAGCCAAATGAAAAATTAGTAAAATAGGGTTTTTTAAAAGAAAAAAAAGTTTATATCGGAATACAGTACTGTTAGACCTCATTAAGAATTATCCTGATTTGGGGCTCTAAACTTGGGGGAGACACTGAAGTTCTCTGGGCCTGTTGCTGTCTGTAAAATAGGGCGTCTGTGGAATCTGGTTCTGACATGCTGTGAGTCAGTGTTAGGTGGAAGGGGAGTGCTTTAGTAACCAACAGAGATTGTCTTAAGAGTTTAGGGAAGGAGGTAAAGTGCAGACTTCATCCTGACGTTATGAATCAAATCCTGAAATAAAGAACTCCATTTCTTTCCCTAAAGAACTTTACAAATAAAACTTGTGGAAATCGCTCCTGTCTTTATGATCTTCATTCCGATCAGAATTGAAACCTGGGTAAACGCCTACCATCAAATAGATTGCAGTCATCTCTCTTGTATCCATAGATTTGTTCAAGCCCTTCGGNTGAAATAAGTTGTCTAAAATTGTGTTCTAGTGGTCTTGGGGACGATCTTAAGTATTTACTTGTCATGTGCCCTTTGGGGAATGCGAGGTGCCTGGGGAGTTTTGCAAAAGCAGAGATTTCGAAATTGGAACCTCTGATGGGAAAGCCAAATGAAAAATTAGTAAAATAGGGTTTTTTAAAAGAAAAAAAAGTTTATATCGGAATACAGTACTGTTAGACCTCATTAAGAATTATCCTGATTTGGGGCTCTAAACTTGGGGGAGACACTGAAGTTCTCTGGGCCTGTTGCTGTCTGTAAAATAGGGCGTCTGTGGAATCTGGTTCTGACATGCTGTGAGTCAGTGTTAGGTGGAAGGGGAGTGCTTTAGTAACCAACAGAGATTGTCTTAAGAGTTTAGGGAAGGAGGTAAAGTGCAGACTTCATCCTGACGTTATGAATCAAATCCTGAAATAAAGAACTCCATTTCTTTCCCTAAAGAACTTTACAAATAAAACTTGTGGAAATCGCTCCTGTCTTTATGATCTTCATTCCGATCAGAATTGAAACCTGGGTAAACGCCTACCATCAAATAGATTGCAGTCATCTCTCTTGTATCCATAGATTTGTTCAAGCCCTTCGGAGACACCAAAATCTGTATGCTCAAGTACCTTTAAAAAAAATGGCAGAGTCCAGTTGGCCATTGTGTAGGTTCTAGAATGCACACAGGGAGTGTCTTACAGCAAAGTAATAGGTTTCTCTGGTACAATGTTTAGCTCAAAACTGTCTGACTTCTGTTTGGTCTTAACTGAATCCATTGGGTCTACAGACCATTTTTTATTCTGACTTGTAACATTTTCACTTTGGAAAGTATGGGTAACTCTGTGTTAATACTCTAAGGAGTATTTTGTTGGGATTCTGAAATGACTCAGTTGAGTTCAGTTCAGTCACTCAGTCGTGTCCAACTCTTTGCAACCCCATGAATCGCAGCACGCCAGGCCTCCCTGTCCATCACCAACTCCCGAAGTTCACTCAGACTCACATCCATTGAGTCAGTGATGCCATCCAGCCCTCTCATCCTCTGTCATCCCCTTCTCCTCCTGCCCCCAATCAGAGTCTTCCAATGAGTCAACTCTTTTCATGAAGTGGCCAAAGTACTGGAGTTTCAGCTTTAGCATCATTCCTTCCAAAGAAATCCCAGGGCTGATCTCCTTCAGAATGGACTGGTTGGATCTCCTTGCAGTCCAAGGGACTCTCAAGAGTCTTCTCCAATACCACAGTTCAAAAGCATCAATTCTTCGGCACTCAGCCTTCTTCACAGTCCAACTCTCACATCCATGCATGACCACAGGAAAAACCATTGCCTTGACTAGACGGACCTTAGTCGGCAAAGAAATGACTCAGGCCCCTGGTAATCCTGAGAAAGTAGTGCTTTGTCATCCTTGTCTTTGTGCTCATCATGGAATGTTTGGTATAGTTAATTTGCTTTTTATTTTGGAAGAGATTAATTTCAAAAAACTACATACTATAGATGTAGACCCTTTTTTTTAAGAATGAGAAGAGAGTTCAAGAGTCTTAAAAAGTACTAACCAGAGAGAAGAAAAGGAAGAAGAGGACCTGTGTATGTTTCTAATGAGCTCAAGCATGAAAAAGAGATTTACCAAAGATGAGAAGTAGGATGCTGAATCAATAACTGGAAAGGTGTGAAACAGACCACTGAGAATACAGACCAGAAAGATTAACCCTCAAATGAGATTGGAACTTTCTAGAAGTGTTAAAGAGACTAGAACTTGTTTTCATTAGTGTAGACAACAAGAAGGACAAGAAAGCTTTGGGTTTTCTTCCTAGTTCACTGACATATTGTTAGATGACAGGAAACGTAAGCACTGAGTTCTGATTTTGCTTTTTCATTTCATGTTAAGAAAATTGAGTGTAGATGGAAAATGGAAAATGGATGTCGGTAAGAGAGATTTAAAGCTCAAGATCAATGAGGGCATTTAAGAGAAGTTTCAGCTACTCTAGCAGAAATCATGTTTCCTGGCCCAAATCGATTGTATTTCAAGTAAGAGGCAAGATTACAACATTCTTTAAGAATCTATAGAAAACAGGGGAGGGGCCTAAAGTCCAAATATAAACACATGGGTCCCTTTTATTTTCCAAAGGTAGACTCTGCCATGGAATTTACTGACTTTGATCCTCAATAAAATTTTTATTTCTCAGTGGTTATTGAGCATATTTAAAAGGATACTGATCATTAGGCAAAAGTTTGAGTTGAATAAAGCAAGACCTACCCAGCTAGGTTCTTTCCCCTTTTGATGATGATGCTAGGTTAGATAGCATCAGAAGGAGATGACAGGAGTATCTAAAATATTTAATCATCTCCTGTTCCTTTGTTTTTGTTATGATAAATGTATTATATACCAGGCACTGTTTGGGGATTTTGTTTGCTTTTTTGTTTCGGGTCACATGGTTTATGGGATCTTAGTTCCCCAGCCTGTGCCATTGGCAGTGGAAGCTGAGTCCAAACCACTGGACCACCAGGGAATTCCCTAGCAGTCTCTGTTTTAAGTGTTCTACATGTGTTAACTAATTTAATCCTCACAATCAATAAATTAGGTGCTTTTCTTCCTGTTTTACAGATGTGGAAGCGAGGATGTGCAAAGGTTAAGGAACCTGCCTACAGGGCTAGTTAGTGGTAGAGCTGAAGTTTGAATCCAGGCAGTGAAACTTTAAAGTCTAATTCCACTGCCTCTTATGGGAAGATGAGGATGGAATACTGCTGCTGCTGTTAAGTCACTTCAGTCATGTCCAACTCTGTGCGACCCCATAGACAGCTGGTGGTGGTCATATTCAGTTCAGTTCAGTCGCTCAGTCGTGTCCAACCCTTTGCGACCCCATGAACCGCAGTACGTCAGGCCTCCCTGTCCGTCACCAACTCTTAGAGTTCACCCAAACCCACGTCCATTGAGTCGGTGATGCCATCCAACCATCTCATCCTCTGTCATCTTCTCCTCCTGCCCTCAATCTTTCCCAGCATCAGGATCTTTTCAGATGAGTCAGCTCTTCCCATCAGGTGGCCAAAGAACTGGAGTTTCAGCTTCAACATCAGTCCTTCCAATGAACACTTAGGACTGATATCCTTTAGGATGAACTGGTTTGATCTCCTTGCAGTCCAAGGGACTCTCAAGAGTCTTCTCCAACACCATAGTTCAAAAGCATCAATTCTTCAGTGCTCAGCTTTCTTTATAGTCCAACTCTCACATCCATACATGACTACTGGAAAAATCATAGCCTTGACTAGACAGACCTTTGTTGACAAAGTAATGTCTCTGCTTTTTAATATGCATGTCTAGGTTGGTCATAACTTTCCTTCCAAGGACTAAGCGTCTTTTAATTTCATGGCTGCAATCACCATCTGCAGTGATTTTGGAGCCCAAAAAATAAAGTCAGCCACTGTTTCCCCATCTATTTCCCGTGAAGTGATGGGACCGGATGCCATGATCTTAGTTTTCTGAATGTTGAGCTTTAAGCCAACTTTTTCACTCTCTTCTTTCACTCTCATCAAGAGCCTGTTTAGTTCCTCTTCACTTTCTGCCTTAAGGGTGGTGTCATCTGCATATCTGAGGTTATTGATATTTCTCCCAGCAGTCTTGATTCCAGCTTGTGCTTCTTCCAGCCCAGTATTTCTCATGATGTACTCTGCATAGAAGTTAAATAAGCAGCGTAACAATATACAGCCTTGACATACTCCTTTTCCTATTTGGAACCAGTCTGTTGTTCCATGTCCAGTTCTAACTGTTGCTTCCTGACCTGCATACAGATTTCTGAAGAGGCAAATCAGGTGGTCTGGTGTTCCCATCTCTCTCAGAGTTTTCCACCGTTTATTGTGATCCACACAGTCAAAGGCTTTGGCATAGTCAATAAAGCAGAAATAGATGTTTTTCTGGCACTCTCTTGCTTTTTCGATTTTCCAGCAGATGTTGGCAATGGAGGTCATATTGGGTGAAATCAAAACTGCTTTACTACCGAGAGTCAAAGGAAGATGGAAGAGAGGTCTATACTGATGTGCCATATAGTCCTCCTGCCCCAGCTTTTCACAGCTTAACAGCTTTGAGGTGCTAATGGCATGCTGATGAAATATTTGAGTGACCCAACTCTGGGAGGGGTTTGTGGAATTGACAGACTGAGTCAGAATCCAGGTTAGTCCCAACTGACTAGAATGTGAAGCATCTTTTAGTGTGAGATGAGGGAGCAGCAGTGAAGGGTAGTTTTCACTGAGGGTAAACTCAGTACGAATCAACAGAATAATGTGGGTGCCAGGAAAGCTAATGTAATGGATTTTGTTATGTGTCTCCAGAATGAAGAATTTGACCACCCTGCTCAGTTTCAGGTCAGTGAGGCTATGGAGCATTTTTATTTTATCTTAAGCTGCAGAAAAATGATCATACAGTGAGGAAACTTGAAATTATGCTGTATGCAGAAGAGTTCAATAAATTGGGGGTTCCGGCTCATTCTGTTTTTGAGTTCACAGTATCTAAATAGACTCTGCACAGCAAGTACCCCGTAATGCATGGTGAATACACACATTCCCACTTAGCAATATTGAATATAGACTTTAGATAGTTCAGTTCAGTTCAGTCGCTCAGTCATGTCTGACTCTTTGCAACCCCATGGGCTGCAGCACACTAGGCTTCCCTGTCCATCAGCAAGTCCCGGAGTTCACTCACTCATTGAGTCAGTGATGCCATCCAACCATCTCATCCTCTGTCGTCCCCTTCTCCTCCCCCTTCAATCTGTCTCAGCATCAGGGTCTTTTCCAGTGAGTCAGTTCTTTGCATCAGGTGGCCAAAGTATTGGATTTTCAGCTTCAGCATCAGTCCTTCCAGTGAATATTCTGGAACTTCTTGGCTGTGAGTGACAAATTCACACTGAGTTCACACGAGGAAGCTAGTTTCATATCAGTTTCCCAGTCAGATAATTCCAGCTAGAGCTGTCAGTGGAATATTCACCATTTTTACAAACAAGGACATAGTCTCTGTCTAGCACTGTGCAGCAGGCTTTGAAACAAAGACAGTGGCACAAGTGGCCGCCTCTGGAGTTCCTTGAGAGATAAAGTTACAGGGAGGTCCCTGGCCTCTTGCTGGCCAGGAAGTTCATTATCTGCCTTTGAAAGAACAGAACGTCTGATGATTTGCTGACACCTTGTCTGGGTAAGCCTCCTGCGTGAGCAAAGTCACGATGTGAGACCCTCAGAGCAGTGGTGATCACAGGGAAATGTGATAATGACTGAAAATAGCTTTATCAGCTGCCTGAGCCCTCCCCCAGGTTTCAGAAACATGCCTTGAGAACAGATGCTAGAAGAGCTTTTTCAAGGGTGGTTGCTGAGAATGTCAATCCTCACCAACTTTTTTTTTCCTAATGAGGGCCTATCGTTGTTGGTTCACTTGCTCAGTCATGTCCAACTCTTTGCAACCCCGTGGATTGCAGCACGCCAGGCTGCCCTGTCCTTCACCATCTCTGGAGCTTGCTCAAACTCCTGTCCATCGAGTCAGTGATGCCATCCAGCCATCTCATCCTCTGTCATCCCCTTCTCCTCCTGCCCCAATCCCTCCCAGCATCAGGGTCTTTTCCAATGAGTCAACTCTTCGCATGAGGTGGCCAAAGTATCAGAGTTTCAGCTTTAGCATCAGTCCTTCCAATGAACACCCAGGACTGATCTCCTTTAGAATGGACTGGTTGGATCTCTTTGCAGTCCAAGGAACTCTCAAGCGTCTTCTCCAACACCACAGAAGGGACCTGAGGTGATAGAAAATGACTTGAGAAGCAGGAAAGAAATGTACACTTTTAAAATTTTGATTTTAAAACCAAACAAGCTGTTTTCACAAATTGTTAAAATGTTCGACATAGGACAACAGATGAGGATTCTCCATACTCTCACACTCTTGCTCGCTTTTTTCCAGAGTTCCTTCCAAGGTTGGCCAACTTATAAAACTCAAGCATTTCTTGAGCCCCTGCTATATGCTGCTCATAGTCTCCTACATGATGAACCCAGTCTCTCCCCACAAGGAGCTTACAGACTGAGAGACAGGGATGCAAAGATAGATGAGGGAAAACAGACATATCTGAGAGTCCAGGTGAGAACCCTGGGCCTTTGGGGCCTTTGAGGCCTTTTGCAGCTTGCCTATGGAGAGCCAGCCAGTAACTGCAGAACAGAACAGGAGACAAGGGCCATCTTCTGCAGAGCCCCAGCTACAACCCACCCATTCCTGTCTCCTTATCCAAATACCTGGTTGTGTTGCCAAGTCAACTGCTGGGAAAGCAGCCTGTCCCCCACAAGCCTGCTCCTGGCAAACTTGCTTCCACTGCTAGCTGGAAGCCTGTCACCTGCCTGGAGCTGATTCCTTGACACCAGAGTCCCCCCTAGTTCCAACCTGGCACTAAGAGGCAGTGTGGCTTTACAAAGGTTGTAATCACTGAAGTTAAATTGCCTTTGCCACATTCTCCTTCTGAGACCTTGCTAGTTACTCACCCTCCGTGCCCAGTTGCCAGATTTATCAAATAACACTAGAGGATACCCAGTTAAGTCAATTGCAGATAAACAACAAATAGGCATACAATATTTGGGACACGCTTATTCTAAAAAATTATTCATTGTTTATCTGCAATTGAAATTTAACTGGCATCCTATATTTTATCTGGTAAATGAATCCTTTGGTCTCAGTTTTCTCATCTGTAAAACGGAGATGGTAGTGGTAATATGCATGGGTGCTAAGTTGCTTCAGTCATGTCTGACTCTTTGTGACCCTATGGACTATAGTCCACTGGGCNTATCTGGTAAATGAATCCTTTGGTCTCAGTTTTCTCATCTGTAAAATGGAGATGGTAGTGGTAATATGCATGGGTGCTAAGTTGCTTCAGTCGTGTCCGACTCTTTGCGACCCTGTGGACTATAGTCCACTGGGCTCTGTCCGTGAGATTATCCTGGCAAGGTTCCTGGAATGGGTTGCCCTTCCCTTCTCCAGGGGATCTTCCAGACCCAGGGATTGAACTCTCACGTCTCGTGCGTTGGCAGGCTGGTTCTTTACCGCTAGTGCCACCTAGGAATCCCTGGTGCTATTATGCCTACCTCCAAAGGCGGTGCTGAGGACTAAGGGAGCTGGTACATATAAAGTACCTAGGATGTGCCTGGCGGATAAATTTAACTGGCATCCTATATTTTATCTGGTAAATGAATCCTTTGGTCTCAGTTTTCTCATCTGTAAAACGGAGATGGTAGTGGTAATATGCATGGGTGCTAAGTTGCTTCAGTCATGTCTGACTCTTTGTGACCCTATGGACTATAGTCCACTGGGCTCTGTCCATGAGATTATCCAGGCAAGGTTCCTGGAATGGATTGCCCTTCCCTTCTCCAGGGGATCTTCCAGACCCAGGGATTGAACTCTCACGTCTCCTGCGTTGGCAGGCTGGTTCTTTACCGCTAGTGCCACCTGGGAAGCCCTGGTGCTGTTATGCCTGCCTCCAAAGGCGGTGCTGAGGACTAAGGGAGCTGGTACATATAAAGTACCTAGGATGTGCCTGGCGGATAGTAGGCATTCAGAATATGCTCCTTACCAATTCTGTTTCTATGGTTCTCAGATCACTGGCTGACCTCTTTAGTTCAGGAGATGTGTCTTGGTTTAGTTTTATATTCTAAGCTACCAATCTTGTATACTCTGGCTTGGTGTTAAGAACTCAAAATCTTGAGTTGGGCCTGATTGCAATGGCAACCCCAGCACTTACCAGACCTGTGATCTTGGGCAAGTTGCTTAGCTCTCTGAGCCTCAGTTTTGTTGTCTGTAACCCGGAAAGGAAAACAAGGATGAGCGCTTCCTGTACAGTTGTGAGAATGAGAGCATACATGCAAACTTCTTAGCAATAGTATGTATTCAACAAGTTCTCCCCATCTATTGTTGAGCTAATAACCACCTCCCCACTTAGGACATTTCTGTGCATCTCATTTTTTATATGGCTTGTGATCCCTTGGGTTTATTATTTTTCTTCCCACCAGTGTCTGCCTTTCTGTGGACCCCATGGGTCACCCTGATGCCTTAGGTCAAAGCAAAGGCCTGCCCTTCAGAAATTTGGGGACAGTAGTCAGTTGGTCTGCTGAAGTTGCTTTAATAGAATACCATAACAACAAACATTTATTTCTCATAGTTCTAGGGGCTGGGAAGTCCAAGTTCACCATGCCAGCAGTTTTTGGTTCCCAGGGAGGCTCTTCTTTCTGGCTTGCAGATGGCTGCCTTCTCTCTGTGGCCTCACATGGCAGAGAGAACGCTCTGGTCTCTCTTTCTCTTATAAGGGCTCTGGACTCACCACGGAGTCCCCACCCTCATGATCTCATTTAAACTTAATGATGTCCCAAAGCCTCCCCTCCTAGTGTAATCACGTTGGAGGTCAGGGCATTCGCATATGAATTGGGGAGCACAGATATCCAGTCCATAACAGTAGGCATTCACTTTGCCCTTTAGCCTGGTGGGTCACAAGCCACCAGCTGAGATGGCTGGCCAGAATGAGGAACCTGCTGCAGAGAAAGCCTCATGTCCCCTGAAGAACATGTGATGCTTAGGCTCAGGAAGACTCCTGGAGACGGCCAATTCCAGCCAGCAGGCGACTCACCCTTAGCCCCGCTATAGACAGACACTCAATGGACCCTGCATGGATCAGGCTGCTCATTTCAGAGAAGGAGGCATCGGAACACCTCTTGAGAAATCAGCCTGAAGCACCGAGGTTGCCATATCAGCCCCTCCCTGCATGCAGGCCCTTTTCTGTCCTCACTAAATCTTCACTTTCTGGTGAGGACATAGAGGTAACATTACCAGCTTTGAAGATAATTGAGGGCACTTAGTGAAGGTTTAACTAATTCATTAAATGAATGACTTATAAAATATTTAAGCCATTTAAAATAATTATAAGCAATTCATTCAGAGAGGCACAATCACAAGGTTTTAAAGTCAGACCAGGCCCGTGTGAATCATTATCTCTGAGCCCAGAGGCCTGGTGACCTATCTATGAATTCCTCAATATCCTCATAGATAAAATGGTGAATATAACCACTCCATAGGATGAAGAATAATAGTTCACAGTTGTGGAGATTAAATGCACTGAGGCAATATGTATCAATGCTTAGCATTCCACCCAAGTCTCGACTGCTAACAACAGCAGCAATAATAATAAAACAGGACAGCACAGAAAGGATAAACAAGTCATATTGGTCTTTCTAAGACCAACATCTGGCCCAGTGGTTTGCTAAATGGTGTTTTGGACCTGAAGAAACACCTCCTGAACATGGATATTTTTACAACTACACTGAAGTATTCAAATGAAAAAATTTAGAGGTTGAAGGTAGGAAATTGTTTCAGTTCAGTTCAGTCGCTCAGTTGTGTCCAACTCTTTGCAGCTCCAGGAATTGCAGCACGCCAGGCCTCTCTGTCCATCACCAACTCCCGGAGTTCACTCAGATTCATGTCCATCGAGTCGGTGATGCTATCCAGCCATCTCATCCTCTGTCATCCCCTTCTCCTCCTTCGCCCAATCCCTCCCAGCATCAGGGTCTTTTCAGATGAGTCAGTTCTTCGCATCAGGTGGCCAAAGTATTGGAGTTTCAGCTTCAACATCAGTCCTTCCAATGAACACCCAGGACTGATCACCTTTGGGATGGACTGGTTGGATCTCCTTGCAGTCCAAGGGACTCTCAAGAGTCTACTCCAACACCACAGTTCAAAAACATTAATTCTTTATCACTCAGTTTTCTTTATAGTCCAACTCTCACATCCATACATGACCACTGGAAAAGCAATAGCCTTGACTAGATGGACATTTGCTGACAAAGTAATGTCTCTGCTTTTTAATATGCTGTCTAGGTTGGTCATAACTTTCCTTCCAAGGAGTATGGTGAAGTCGCTCAGTCATGTCCGACCCTTTGCGACCCTGTGGACTGAAACCTGCTAGGCTTCTCCGTCCATGGGATTCTCCAGGCAAAAATACTGGAGTGGATTGCCATTTCCTTCTCCAGGGGATCTTCCCGACCCAGGGATCGAACCCAGGTCTCCCGCATTGGAGGCAGACGCTTTAACCGCTGAGCCATCAGGGAAGCCCTGGCCAAGGAGTAAGAGTCTTTTAATTTCATGGCTGCAGTCACCATCTACAGTGATCTCGGAGCCCAAAAATATAAAGTCTAACACTGTTTTCACTGTTTCCCCATCTATTTCCCATGAAGTGATGGGACCAGGTGCCATGATCTTAGTTTTCTGAATGTTGAACTTTAAGCCAATTTTTTCACTCTCCTCTTTCACTTTCATCAAGAAGCTTTATAGTACCTCTTCATTTTCTGCTATAAGGCTGGTGTCATCTGCATATCTGAGGTTATTGATATTTCTCCCAGCAGTCTTGATTCCAGCTTGTGCTTCTTCCAGCCCAGTATTTCTCATGATGTACTCTGCATAGAAGTTAAATAAGCAGCGTAACAATATACAGCCTTGACGTACTCCTTTTCCTATTTGGAACCAGTCTGTTGTTCCATGTCCAGTTCTAACTGTTGCTTCCTGACCTGCATATAGGTTTCTCAAGAGGCAGGTCAGNAGTTAAATAAGCAGCGTAACAATATACAGCCTTGACATACTCCTTTTCCTATTTGGAACCAGTCTGTTGTTCCATGTCCAGTTCTGACTGTTGCTTCCTGACCTGCATACAGATTTCTGAAGAGGCAAATCAGGTGGTCTGGTGTTCCCATCTCTCTCAGAGTTTTCCACCGTTTATTGTGATCCACACAGTCAAAGGCTTTGGCATAGTCAATAAAGCAGAAATAGATGTTTTTCTGGCACTCTCTTGCTTTTTCGATTTTCCAGCAGATGTTGGCAATGGAGGTCATATTGGGTGAAATCAAAACTGCTTTACTACCGAGAGTCAAAGGAAGATGGAAGAGAGGTCTATACTGATGTGCCATATAGTCCTCCTGCCCCAGCTTTTCACAGCTTAACAGCTTTGAGGTGCTAATGGCATGCTGATGAAATATTTGAGTGACCCAACTCTGGGAGGGGTTTGTGGAATTGACAGACTGAGTCAGAATCCAGGTTAGTCCCAACTGACTAGAATGTGAAGCATCTTTTAGTGTGAGATGAGGGAGCAGCAGTGAAGGGTAGTTTTCACTGAGGGTAAACTCAGTACGAATCAACAGAATAATGTGGGTGCCAGGAAAGCTAATGTAATGGATTTTGTTATGTGTCTCCAGAATGAAGAATTTGACCACCCTGCTCAGTTTCAGGTCAGTGAGGCTATGGAGCATTTTTATTTTATCTTAAGCTGCAGAAAAATGATCATACAGTGAGGAAACTTGAAATTATGCTGTATGCAGAAGAGTTCAATAAATTGGGGGTTCCGGCTCATTCTGTTTTTGAGTTCACAGTATCTAAATAGACTCTGCACAGCAAGTACCCCGTAATGCATGGTGAATACACACATTCCCACTTAGCAATATTGAATATAGACTTTAGATAGTTCAGTTCAGTTCAGTCGCTCAGTCATGTCTGACTCTTTGCAACCCCATGGGCTGCAGCACACTAGGCTTCCCTGTCCATCAGCAAGTCCCGGAGTTCACTCACTCATTGAGTCAGTGATGCCATCCAACCATCTCATCCTCTGTCGTCCCCTTCTCCTCCCCCTTCAATCTGTCTCAGCATCAGGGTCTTTTCCAGTGAGTCAGTTCTTTGCATCAGGTGGCCAAAGTATTGGATTTTCAGCTTCAGCATCAGTCCTTCCAGTGAATATTCTGGACTGATTTCCTTCAGAATGGACTGGTTGGATCTCCTTGCAGTCCAAGGGACTCTCAANCCCCTTCTCCTCCCCCTTCAATCTGTCTCAGCATCAGGGTCTTTTCCAGTGAGTCAGTTCTTTGCATCAGGTGGCCAAAGTATTGGATTTTCAGCTTCAGCATCAGTCCTTCCAGTGAATATTCTGGACTGATTTCCTTCAGAATGGACTGGTTGGATCTCCTTGCAGTCCAAGGGACTCTCAAGAGTCTTCTCCAACACCACAGTTCAAAAGCATCAATTCTTTGGCGCACAGCTTTGTGTTCTTTTAGATAGCTAGGATAGTATTTCATCATAATTTATGCAATAGTCCCTTTTGGTTGAGCAGTTGGTTTATTCAACATTGATATTTTGTAAGCGTTCAGTGTTATATGAGTGAGTGAAGTCGCTCAGTCGTGTCCGACTCTTTGTGACCCTGTGGACTACCAGGCTCCTCTGTCCATGGGATTCTCCAGGCAAGAATACTAGAGTGGGTTACCATTTTCTTCTCCAGGGGATCTTCCCGACCCAGGGATCGAACCCGGGTCTCCTGCATTGGAGGCAGACGCTTTAACCTCTGAGCCACCAGGGAAGCCCTCAGTGTTACATATGCTTGTTTAAATGAAGGTAATAAAATGTTGCTGTGTTGGTTGTGTCTATCCAGAATTCTTATGTTGAAACCTCTAAGCCCCAGTGTGGACATTGGGAGAAGGAGTCTTTTGGAGGTGATGAGGCCATGAGGCCCAAGCCCACCTAAAGGGGAGTAGTGTCTCCGTGAAAGAGGTCCCAGGGAGACCACTCACCCCTTCTGCCATGTGAGGACATGGCAAGAAGGTAACCTAAAATGAGCCAGAAAGCAGGCACTCTCCAGACACTGAGTCTGCCAGCACTTTGAACTTGAACTTTCCAACCCCCAGAACTGAGACACAGATATTTGTTGTTCATAAGCCACTCAATCTGTGGTGCTTTGTATAGCTACCTGAAGGGACTAAGACAGATATAGTTGGAGAAAAAGCAACTTACATCTTTTTTTGTTTTAATTTCATTATACATTAAAAATAAATTTTATTATTTTAACCAGCTTTAAATGTTCAACTTAATGACTTTTTTTATGTTTTTAATATGAATTTATTTTGATTGGAGGTTAAATACTTTACAATATTAGTTTTGCCATACATCAACATGAATCCACCACGGGTACGCGTGTTCCCCATCCTGATCCCCCCCTCCCACCTCTCTCCCCGTTGAACTTATATCTTCAACTTACATCTTTAGAACGGTGGAAAATGACTGAGGATTAAAGAAGTTGCTCATCTTAGAAAAAACTCCAAGTGTTAGTTTTTTGAAATACAGCAAAATCCAAATTAACTGGACTCCTTACTTAATCGACTGTGTGTGTTTGTGTGTATTTTGAGAAAGACAGTTCAAAAATGCACATTCGATCAAATTTCAGACAGTGGTAGAAAACCAGTCCTTTGAGCACTGTTCAAGTGAAGAGGGTGTTCATTGGCGGCTAGGAGAGAGTAGAGGGTTAACTGCAGGCAAAGGGGAGAGGTGCAAAACCATCATCATGAGGACAGACAAAGATGATAGGGGACAAAAGGCAACAGGGAAGTAAAATCATTTGTCATGCTCCTGAGTTGGATATCAGGAAATTACAGAAAATTAAAATGTTTCAGGGCCTCTTCTGAGTCTGGACAGACTTGGTCCTATTTCCTGCACTTTCTCCTTATATGTGGAAATCACAGAAATCTCATCCTCATTTTCATGGGGAGGAATGGAGATCCTAAGAGGATGAATGACTTAACTAACTGCACCTCTTTTGCTGTCTCTCATACAGAGGAAATTATTGTTACAAACACTGCAGAATTCTGATACGAAGGGGCAGTTATCCTATGTTTATATATATAGCAAATGTATTTAGGAATTATATCCACATTAAGTTTGAAATAGGTTCATGCTGCTTCCAAACTTCACCTTTATTAGATAATAGGAAATGAAATTATCCAGAATTGTAGTTCGTGAAGGTTTTCATACAGGTGGAATGCTGTCTTCGTACAGGTGGAATGCTGTCTTCGTACAGGTGGAATGCTGTCTTCTGCCAAGTAGTAAGAATGTTGTAGTCCACCCTCTTTCCTTTTGTTCCACTATTGTTAGAAGCTGTTAAGATGATCAAGCTAAATCAAAAGCTCAGAAAGAGTATATTTCCTCAGAACTTACACATTCTATTATCCATAACCTTCTCTATTTCCTTTCTAATACATCTTATGATAAAGTGCCAGGGATAATTTTAGAACAATTAAGGGACACATCTGTATTATAGACAAGTTTCTGAATTTTTTTTTCTAAATTGATACACATCTCTAAAATAAGACCACATTTTCTCTTATTTTTTTACTTTTTCTTCAGCCAGTTGACATCTAAAACTTCGATTTTCAGTTTTTGAACCTCAGAATTTAATGATCTGATAGTACGCTAACGGAGCCACATTTCGGAAATTTTTTTAAGTTCACAACCCTTTTGTAATGTGAATGTTGTTTCCCTGACTTATGGATTTTTAGGAGTGGATTTTTGTGAAGTGCTCAAAATGGGACAAATGGGTGACACTCAGAGCCGTAACAGTAACCATGGGGGAGAGTGAGGCACCGTCTTGATGGCGCTGTGACAAGCTAAGAGCAGACCTTCCTGGATGCTTTTGGCCGCTCACTCACTGTCACCACAGGAGTGTTCTTTTATATATTCAAGCTGAATGGGGCTGTTTTTGTCTCAGGAACCTGTTACTGGCCACAATGAAAAATCACATTATATTTCACTAGAATCTCCAGAGGGCAGCCACACGGGACCTCTCGACTAGCTCAGCCGTCTCCAGCTCCTCGTTAGAATATCTGAGTCTTTAACATGAAACAACTAGTTCATCCAAAAGTGCTGTGAGTGTTACTAAAGCGCGGTGTGAAAGAAAAGAACATTTGACTTCGTGCCAGGCAAGGTTTAAGCCCTTTGCTTCTTTTCAATTCTGCATCTTAATTTCTAGTCCTTTCCTACATGCTTTCTCTATGTGCAGCCTTAGCTCACAATGCCGTTTTGTATTCTTTTCCACCTTATAGTAAACATTCTCTGTGCTTTTAAATATTAATAAACTTAATTTTTGTAACTGCATAGTATTCTCATGTTGATGTACTGTAGTGTACTAAATCACCATATTGTCTTTATTTTTTGTACAATTTGAAAACTGTATTTAAAGAAATAAAAGATAGTTTAATATCTTTCTCACTAATCCTTCACCTCTTCTCTACCATTTTACCCCTTAAAGATGGCTTGAAGCTAAAATGCTTCTCCAGTGGTTTGTCCATTGAGTTTGGGCCCCAGTTTTTCTTTCAGTATCCAGTGTTCTAGCCTAGCTACCCCACCAATAGTCTGTGACCCTGTGCCTGCATGGGCCATTTAAGTTTATCTTGGAAATGTTTTGGTTTGCCTTTTTAAAAAAACAAAAAAACATTTAATTAAGATATGATTTACATGTGAAGCTCACCCATTTACAAGGTACCAGTTTGCCTTTTTTTTTTAAGTTTGCCTTTTTAACCTCTGCTTTCTGAGCACCCTGTTTTCTTTCTCCTCATGTCACAGAAAGAGAAAACCATTAAGTAGAGTAGCTTGTCAGAGAAAACATGGCTTTTCTCTCCAAATGGTAAACGTCGTTACTCATTTTATTGCCTGGTGCTTTTCTTCCTTCTGCATATTTAATGGCATTTTTTTGTCACTCGAGTTTCATAAAACATGTGTTTACTTCCCTAGCTTTGTGCTGATAGCAACAGCTTGACGTAGTAGTTTATAGCCCCCAGAAATACTTTTTAGCAGTATTGTTTAGCAGTATTGTGAAGGCCTACGTTCCTTACATTGAACAAAACACTTTGAACAGCGTTTAAATCGTGTTCAGAAGAGAGGTTTAGAGTGGTCTTTCCCATAAAATCACAGATATTTATAGAAATATCTATTTCTAACCCTCATTTAATGGCAAGAAAATCCAGCAACCATTAAAAAACAGATGGAGTGGGGGTAGGGTAGGGAGATGGTGGTCAAAGGGCGCAAACCTCAAGTTATAAGATTAACAGATTCTAGGGATCTAAAATGTACAGGATGGTGATTCTAGCTAATGATCCTGAAGGGTGTACTTGAAAGTTGCTGAGAGAGCAGATTTGAAATGTTCTCACCACAAAAAAGAAATGGGAATTAGGTGCCCTGGTGGAGATGTTGGCTAGGCTTTGATGGGATCATTTTGTAGCACATGCGTGTCAGGTCAGCACTGCTGTACACATTAACCTTAACCAGTGTTGCAATGTATTGACTATATCTCAGTAAAGCTGAACATAGAAAGGTTACATTGCAGAGGATTTCTGTGACAGGAGAATTAGATACTGAAGGTGGGAATACAGATTATTTTTGTGGCTCTTTCAGCTCTGTACGGGTTGGTGGGCCTTTCAGCTCTGCTAGAAAATTCCCATGATCTCATTTCAGGGAAAGTATAGGCTTGCCTAACAGGACTGGTAAGTTTTACTGATGACACATCAGTGTTAGAGTTAATTATAGCTGGTTAGTAGGTACCAGGTGAAGATTGGGTAAACGTACATATGGGAATAGATCTTCCTCCTTTCTTTGCTCCTGTTGTCAACTCTAAATAAATTCTATAATCTGGTTAGAAATCATTGAATCCTGGGGGTTTTTACGAGCAGATCATTTAAACTTACATTTGGGTAACTTTGTCTTCCTATCTTATCCTTAATTGTTCTTTCAGCTATTCTCTTCAGCAAGCTCAAGCTTTTTATACATTTCCACTCCAACAAATGATGACTGAAGTTCCTAATATGGCAGTTATGAATGCACAAGAAATGCCAACCGAAGTTCCAGCACCTGCTCAGGAAGCCACACAAGGTAGTTTTTGCCAGGATAGTTTAGAAAATTACCATGGCATTAGCCAACTTATTTAAGAAAGGGTTTAATGATGAATTTTAACTCTGTTTTTGTGTTAAAAAATTTAATCTACTTTTTAAGTGCTTACTATGTTTCAGGCACTCTGATAGGTTTGGGGGGATAAAAGAACATAGCTTCTGCCCTCAAATCATCTCATAGAAGAAAATAAAAGTGAATGTGAAACTCCTCAGCACACCAAGTGGTGAAGAGGAACACAGGATGCTGTGGGGCTGGCACTAACTCGGACTGAGGCTCAGAGGCAGCTTCATGGAGCTCTGAAGTTCAAGGGTTAGGAAGCGGTACAGGAAGAGTGGGAGGAGGAAAGTTCCAGGCGAAGGGAGCGGCATGCATCAAACTATAGACCTGAGGAAGCATGACATGGTTGAAAAACCATAATTCTCTGTTATTGGAGACTGGAGTGGAGCAATGAAGTAGTGAGAGAGGAGTCTTGATAGGGGGCAAGCAAGGCTTGTTTAACCTAAAGAGTGTGTGTTCTATTCTGAAGGCAATAGGAAGCTAGAGACAGAATGGAAACAGTGACTTAATAAATGGATTGACATTTGAATATTCTAGAGAATAGATTGTGACAGAGATATGTAAAATATATATCTAATAATATAAATAAGATGGTAGAGAGCAGGACAGAACTTGGAGGTATGGCCATATTAATGGATTTCATGCAGCGGGATGAGGAAGATAGAGGAGTCTGGAAGTCACTCCCAGGCAGTTGGACGAAGGAGGTACCATTCACCAAGACAGAGAGTTAGAAGAGAAGAGGACAGATTCAGCAGTGGATGGTGGGGAGAGGGTAATGATTTTCCCCCGTGCATCAGTGTGGTGTGAGGGGAGTGCTGAGTTTCAGTGTATGGTTGCAGAGCGCGTGCAACTCCACTGCGTTAAAGGTCCCCCTGCCTTCAGCTCTTCTGTTTTTCTGGGCAGGAAGCACTAGGACAGCTACAAGCTGATGGAGGNTGACATACTCCTTTTCCTATTTGGAACCAGTCTGTTGTTCCATGTCCAGTTCCAGCTGTTGCTTCCTGACCTGCATATAGGTTTCTCAAGAGGCAGGTCAGGTGGTCTGGTATTCCCATCTTTTTCAGAATTTTCCACAGTTTGTTGTGATCCACACAGTCAGAGGCTTTGGCATAGTCAATAAAGCAGAAATAGACATTGTTCTGGAACTCTCTTGATTTTTGATGATCCAGCAGATGTTGGCAATTTGATCTCTGGTTCCTCTGTCTTTTCTAAAACCAGCTTGAACATCTGGAAGTTCACGGTTCATGTACTGCTGAAGCCTGGCTTGGAGAATTTTGAGCATTACTTTACTAGCGTGTGAGATGAGTGCAATTGTGCAGTAGTTTGAGCATTCTTTGGCATTGCCTTTCTTTGGGATTGGAATGAAAACTGACCTTTTGCAGTCTACCATGTGTTTAAAAACAGCCCTTTCTGACTCTAGGGTCTTAATTTGTTTTCCTTTCCAGTGATTATAAACTATGGAAGTAGACTCCCTTCTACGTGGAAGTAAAGTTTAATTATTTATAGGGACATTGACTACTTTTTCCAAATCTGTCATTGAAGAACATGATATGCTAAAGGAGCTTTCATTTATGCTTAAGTCATAATTTACCTACAGTAAAATTCTCCTTTTTTGGTGTAAAGTTATACACACTTTGATGAATCTAAACAGTTGTGTAACAAGGACCACAATCAAGATAGAGAACAGCTAGGTCATTCCTCAAAATACTCTTTGTGGTCAAGTTCTCCCTCAACCCCCAACCCCTGGCAAGTACTGATCTGTTTTCTGTGTCCGTCACTGTGCCTCGCGTCTTGTGATTGGAATCATACAGTATGTACCTTTGTGAGTCTGGTTTTTCTCACTTAGCATATGCGTTTGAGATTCATCCATGTTACAAGATCAGCAGTTCATTCTTTTCTAATGTTTCATAGTCCACCATCGTCTACCCAGTTCTTCTGTTCAGCAGCTGAAAGACATTTGGGTTTCCAATTTGGTGCAACTAAGAATAAAGCTGCTATGAACATTCATGTACAGGTTTTAATGTAAACATTAGTTTTCATTTCACTTGAGAGTACATACTTAGAAGTGGGATTCCTGGATTGTATACTGAATGTATTTTAACTTTATAAGAACTGCCAAACTCTTCCAAAGTGTCTGCATCATTTTCTCATTCCCACCACCAACATGTGAAAGTTCAAATTGTTTGTATCCTTGATAGCACTTGGTATAATCAGATTTTTTTTCTTAATCTCAGCCATTCTGATCAGAGGCATTTTATTGCAGTTTGTTTTCATTTCCATGGTTCATGTACTTATTTGCTGTTAATGAATCATTCAGGTTATTTTCTTACTACTGAGTTTTGGGAGTCCTTTAACTATGTGAGATATATCTTTTATTTGATATATGATTTATAAGTGTTTTCTCAAAGCCTGTGGCTTGTCTTTTCACTCTCCAAACAGTACCTTTTGAGGAGCAAGCATTCTTAAGTTTGGTGATATCAAATATTTCCATTTTTCTTTGAAAAATTGCTTTTTGTATCACATCTAGAAGTCTTTGCCTAATCTAATATCACAAAGACTTTCTTCTATATTTCCTCCTAGAAGCTTTGTAGTTTTAGGCATTACTTTTAGGTCCAACATCCACTACAAGTTAACTTTAGCATGTGACTCGTGGTCTGAATCAAAGTTCATTTCTTTTTATACAAATATCTCATCATTGATTCTGGGCCCTTGTATAAAATAAACTAGTCATCAATATGTGGATCTATTTCTGGACTCTATTCTGCTCCATTGATCTATGTGTTTATGCCTTCACCTTAGCACACTATCACGATTACTGTATCTTTATAGTAAGCCTTGAAATTAAGTAATGCAAATCTTCCAATTTGGTCATTTTCAAAATTAACTTGGTCACTCTAGTTCTTTTACTTTTCCTATAAAGTCTAGAATCAGTTTATCAATTTATACCCAAAAACTCCTGCTAGTATTTTAACTAAAATTGCAATGAATCTATAGATCAGTTTAGGAACAACCTAAAATATTGACTCTTTTAATCCACAACCACAGTGTATCTGGGATTTTTAAATTATTTTTGTCAGTGTTTTATAGATTTCATCTTACAGATTTTGCACAATTCTTGTTGTATTCACAGCTGAGTTTTGATTTTGGTGTTAAGCTTACTTATATACTTTTATTTCAGTTATCAGCAGTTTCATGTTAGTTTATAGACATGTAATTGGTTTTTGTTTATGTCCTTGTGTCCTGAGAACTTATACATTCATGTATTAGTTCTAATGAATTTTTGGAGATCGTTTTGAATTTTCTTTGTGGAAAATCATATTGTCTGAGAATCAAGAAAATTTTCATTTCTTTTCCAATCTGTATCCATTTTGAGTCTTTTTTTCTTACCTTACTGCACTGACCATGATGTATTATGTTTTGTGTACCACTGGATTCAGTGAGCATAATTTTGTTTAGAATTTTTTAATGTTCAATATTTGTTCTAGATTTTAAGGAATTTACATCGATGTGGGACTTCCCTGGTGGCTCAGATGGTAAAAGCATCTGCCTACAATGCAGGAGACCTGGGTTCAGTCTCTGGGTTAGGAAGATCCCCTGGAGAAGGAAATGGCAACCCATTCCAGTACTCTTGCCTGGAGAATCCCACGGATGGAGGAGCCTGGCAGGCTACAGTCCATGGGGTCGCAGAGTCGGACACAACTGAGCGACTTCACTTCACTTCATTAGGGATGTTGGCCTGTAATTTTCTTGTAATATGTTTGTCAGTTTGGGGAATCAGAGTAATAATGCTGTTTGTATAGAATGAACTGGGAAGTGTTCTCTCTTCTTCAACTTTTTAGAAGAGTTTTTTTATAATTGATATGATTTCTTCCTTAAGTTTGAGGTAATATTCACCGGGAATCCATCAGCATGGAGTTTTAACTTCAAATTAAATTTCTTAAATAGATACAAGGATATTCAGGTTATCTATTTTCACTTGAATGATCTCTGGTGTGTGTGTGTGTGTGTCTGTGTGTGTGTGTGTGTGTTAATCACTCAGTCGTGTCCGACTCTTTGTGACCCCATGGGCTGTAGCCTACCAGGCTCCTCTGTTCACAGGACTTCCCAAGCAAGAATACTGGAGTGGGTTGCCATTTCCTTCTCCAGGAGTTGAACTCAGGTCTCCCAAATTGCAGGCAGATTCTTTACCACCTGAGCCACCAGGGAAGATCTTTGGTAGTTTGGAACAATGAATTTATTCATCTCATCTACATTGTCAAGTTTATTGACATAAAGTTGTTCCTAGTATCTGCTTATTATCCTTTTAATGTCTCTAAGATTTGTGGCAATGTCTCCTCTCTCATTCCTGCTATATTCTGATGAAAAATAATTTCTAAATGAAAGCATTAGACTGAGATCATCCTGAAGTTACAGAGCCTACCTTTTGATCTTGTGTCCCCAGTGTTAATTGAAATCTAGAATATAAGCTCCACGTGGGCAGGACAGCTGGCCTTCCACCAGCTGCCCAGGGCTGTGCTTTCCTCTGAAGCACATCTTGGTCCACTTAAATGTCCAGACTCTCGCTCCCTGCTAAGCTTGTTCACAGCAGACCCTGGCTGAAGCACAATGGACCCTGCCTGGTGCCCCGCCCATACACAACATAACCATCCCCAAGCAGACCCACTGACTCATCACCTCCCAGCCGCCTAAGAAGCATAAAACCCCTGGGGGTTGTAATGGAGATGAGTTAATTAGTTGATTATAAAGTGAACAGCAAGTGCTTAAGAAAGGGCAGAATGTCTGACGGGTCCTAGTACCGTCCCTGACTACATTCTGACTCACTCCTCTCCCCTATGTAACCCTAGATGATGCCTGCAGGGTCTTCAATTATTTATTATCCCTGGCACCTAGCAGATGCTTCATGCATCTTTGCAGAATGCTTGTTGTGTGCAATTTCAAATGAATATACCTGCCCTTTGATTCCCTAGAGTGCCCAGGAGGAGCGAGGTCCCCCTGCAGTGGCTGGGGCCGATGTGCTGATGGTATGGAAGGAAATGGAAGCTGCTTATGCCAAGTAAGTTCAAAACAGTGTTCTCCTCCTTCCTGACTCTGCTTTCTCCTTACCTGTTGTCCCTCTGTAACCACGCACTGGGTGAAGACTCTAAGAAGCAGCAGTATTAGTGGAGGTGGGTGGGGGAAGTGTATGCAGTGGGCAATAAAATGACACGTTACAGGCTGGGGGACCTTAGAGCAAGTCAGTTAACTGCTCAGCCTTACATGAATCCATCTGTAAAATGAATTTAATAATAATACTGAAGCAATTATACTTGTTGAAAAACTGAGACGAGAACAGTGCAGGGCTCTAGAAATTGTGTCATTGTTACCCTTTAAAGCCACCACTATTAGCAGTCTTTGGAGCTGTACTCAGACCCATAGGTGAGCGCTTGGTCTGCCAATTGAGGAATTTCTTTGCTATCCCATGAAAGGGAATTTTTGCAAGCTTCAAGCCTCACACTATGGGAATACAAAGAAATCCTCTGAAAAGAATTGAGCTCAACTGTCTTTAGAAACGCAAAACTGAGAATGTATTCATTTCACCCTTGGGTGGATTTACCATGTGGCCATCAGTGTTGATTCTCTAGTTATATTTTTGAAGCAACTTTCTTCCGAAAAGCTCCAGACTCTTAGCTCCAGACTGATTCAAGGAATGAATGTACAAATTATAACACAAAAAAGAGCAAAGAAGAAAGAGAATTTCAGGACAGGCACAGAGGGAAGATCCATTTGAGAAATGAATGCTAACCAGATAGTTAGAAATCTATGGTCTTCATGGGCAACACAGATTGCTTGAGTCTAACACCCTTCCCCCGGTGTCCTGCAGGAAGGATTCAGTGGAACAGCCTGTGAAATCTGCGCTGCTGACAATGTATTTGGGCCCAGCTGTTCAGCAGGTATGTCTCACTTTGGTGTTGTCAAATGCATTTGTGAAGGTCCAAAGTCAGACATGGCTTATACACCTCAATACCCCAGAAATAAAGTTCCTTGTGGGGGAATGCAGAACAATTCTCCAAACCAAGGCTGTACAGACAAGACAGAGAGTTGACAACAAATCTTTTAAAAGGCAGTCTGAAAGGACAGACAGTATGTCTGTGGTTTTCGGCACTTGCAGGCAGCCACTCACCAGGAGTGCTTCCTGACAGACTCAGAGGTATAGGATTACCTCGCTCTAGGCTCCAGGATCCAACATCCACCAGTTGTTTTCCTGCCCAGCTACTCCCTGAGGTCTTTCTAGACTGTGGTCTCAGCACTGACCTTCTCCCCAGGGGCCTCTATATCCACCACAGGTCCCAACACATTCTAACCTATCCCTTCCTTTCGGGAGTCCACAAACACCTGAGGTCATCCGAGGTTGTTGGTCCCATTTTGCAGATTATGGATTTGTCCCCAACATGGGTTTCTCCACTCTCTCATTGCTGGTTCTCCCCAGAAGCTGACCCATTCTGCAAATGTTCTCATATAAGCAGCATATTTGAGAGGGGATCCAGGGGAACACTAAGAAAGTGACATAGAGGAAATAAAGGGTGTGCTGTCAAGCCAGAGACCAGCGTGGATGACTAGAGCGTAATCCCCTGGGGAACTCTGGAGTCTGCAAAGAACACTCACCTTGCAGTTACCTCACCTGAGAGGAGAGGGAGCCTCAGGGTAGTAGGCAGAATAATGGAACCCCACTCCCTCGCCACCAAAATGTCCACATTCTAATACCATGAACCTGGGAATATGTTGCCTTCCATGGCAAGGGGAAATTAAGGCAGCAGATGACAGAGGATGAGATGGTTGGATGGCATCACTGACTCGATGGACATGAGTATAAGCAAGCTCCAGGAGCTGGTGATGGACAGGGAAGCCTGGCATCCTGCAGTCCATGGGGTCGCAAAGAGTTAGACACGACTGAGCGACTGAACTGAACTGGAATTACAGTTGCTAATCATCTGATTTTACCATGAAGAGATTATCCAGGATTATCCTGGTGGACTCAATGTCACCACAAAGGTCCTTAAATGTGGAGGAGGGAGACAGAGACAGAAGATATAGATGTGTACCTTCTGATGTGTGAAAGATTCCAGATGTGATGAGATGTAAGTGTGGCAAGATGGGAGAAAGACTCCATCTTGCTGGCTTTGAAGGTGGAGGGGGCCACGAGCCAGGCAGTGTGGGCAGCATCTCAAAGCTGAAAAAGGCAGGGAAAGAATGCTGCCCTCCAGAAAGGAGTGGAACCACCAACACCTTGATTGATCTTAGTACAACTGCTTTGGGTTTCTGACCTCCCAGACTGTAAGACAGTAAATGTATGTGGTTTAAGACACTAAGTTTGTGTCAATTTGTTACAACAGCAACAGGAAGCTAACACATATGGTCATCAGGGCAGAGTCATTCATTTCCTGGCACTTCCAGCCCCCAGAAGCAGCCAGTGGAGCAGCCATCCCAGGAAGAGTCCACAGGCTACTGCTACTGGAGGGGAGCTGAATGCATGGACTTGGTGAGGTCTGAGAATGTGGGCATGGTAGGGACAGTGTCTGCCAGAGCCTTAGTCTCCCAAAAGAAGATAGGTCAGGTCACCTTTCTCCAACACCACTTTGGTTTGGCTACTATGGAAAAAGTCATATTCAGTAGGTACTGCATTGATTCAAATATTTCTGGCAAGAAAAATACAGACATCCCACCCCTGTAAGTTTGTACACTCTATAGCAAGTTTCCTTTGAAATAATGAAGACATTATCTCCCTCTAATCTGTGGGGTCCTTGGAGGCTGATGCTTTATCTGCTTTATCTGCTTCTGTCCTGACCCAGAAGCATGGGTGTTGGAAGGCATGGTGTCAAGGTGATTAGCTTTAGACCCAGACTGGGTTTCAGTCCCAGGGCTGCTGCAAATTGTGGAAACCTTAAGTTTACTGAGCATGCTTTCTGCATCTTCTTCTGTAAAAATAGAAACAACATTGCCTCCTTTAGAATTATCATGAGGATCTAATGAGATAATCAGTGCACAATAAGTGTTAGCAATTATTATGACCATTATTAATACCTACTATTTCTTAGTGTTCCCTCCCAATCTTATGTTTTTCTTAATCTATCACTTTATAAAAGATTATTTCATAAGAGTGTTAGCAAAAGCAAATTTAAAACAGATGTTAGCATTCGAAGTATTTCTTTAACATTATATTGGATTGGCCAAAACTAATACATTAAAAGACAGTAAAATGTAATCAACCAATTGTTTACCAAGAACATGATAAACAAATTGTCCCTTCCTTGCCACAATACAGTTTAAATCACATATTTTAAATAAATACTGAAATGGGAAGAAAGACAGAATCCCACAATATGGGATTTGAGGCAAGGTATTTAACCTCTCTATGCCCTCCTCATCTATAATACAGGAATAATAATAATAACTGCCTCATGGGATTAACTTGTAGAAAAGCTCTTAGCAGCATGTCATGAGCACTTGGTGAAAGCAAGTATTGATATTAAGCGAGGACAAGAGCAGTTCTACAGTAAGGAAAGCATTCATTCACCTGTGACCAAAGGATGGCTCAGTGATGCTGACCATTTCCTATTGGCAAGAATTGGGGGAACCTGCGAACCTTTTTAGCCAAGCATCCACTGGGTGCCAGTGTTGTTTCACCCACTGAGGCGCTGGCCGTCGGCGGTGGCAACTCTGCCTGTAAGTAGGACAGCTATGAGTTGCAGTTTTATTTTTAACACTGACTTGAACCTGCTGCCGGAGCATTCTCCTACCTGATTCTTGATGTGCTCAGAGGTAATTTCAAGCTGCATTTATCAAGGGTGCTCATCTCAACCACCACGGCCCTCGCCTGCCCAGTGCCTCACCCCAGGTTAGGGCAGAAGACAAAGCCCCCTCTCTCTCACATGACCCCAGATCAGTCCCACAGTCATGCCTTGTTAGTAACAGTATCCGAATGCCTGCTAGGCACCAGGCAGTGCACAAGGCTTCACACACAGAATCTCTTTGCAACAGCTCTGCAAGCTGGGCTCCTTGTGTTATGAATGAAGGAAGAAGCAGCGAGGTGGCTCAAGGTTCTGCAGCTACTTAAGAAATAGAGGCAGGGTTTGACCCCAGGTGTCTTACTCCAGAACCTGGGAACCCAACCACTGCACCATTCAGCCCCTGGCACACATCCACCTTGCGTTAGACCCCTGACAGGCGATGGGCATCCAAAGGAGGGAGAGATTAGCTCCCCACCCCCAAGGATCTGGAAATGTGGGTGATGCTTCTGAGCCACTGTGCGCCACACATGCAGGACGCTACAGGAACACAAGAGGGCAGCCTGCTCTGCCGAGGGGCATGGCACAGGGGGCTCTGTGTCACTACAAGGGGTAGTGGCCTTGGCCACTTTAGAGTCCTGTATGGTTCACATGTCTCTACAGACTTGCTGTAGCTGGTTTCACAAATGCCCGGGGCTCTTTCAGTGACACTGCCACTCACATCTCCTTCCCAAGGATGCTTTCTGGGCAGTGACTGGCAGCAGTGAGTGTCAGAAGCTCCTGAAAGCTACTGTGCCAGATCGGTTAATCCAGTATAGAGATTGTGCCAGAAGCCCAGACTCGGGGTGCCTGGAAGGGAAACAGCGAGGAGGACAGCCCTTGTAGTTAGCACTGAGGTTGAGAGCAGGGGCTGAGTCACGTTCAACTCCCCTCTTCCACCGGGTACACGACAACATTTAGGACATGCGGCATCCCTGTATCTGTTAGAGTCTGGCCCTCCCACTACACTGTGAGCAGCTTGAATCCAGATATTGTGAATGACTTATTTGTATACCCAGTGCCTAATCCAGTGCCTGCCACTAAGTTGGAACTGGGTAGATATTTTTTTAATTGAATTAATTTACATCTTTGCTACCAAGTCCATAGTACACTCCCAAGTCAACCCAGTTATCACCATGATCAATTCAACTTCCCTCTGGAACTCTGTTCAAAAAGCTACAGCCAGAGGTTGACATCAAAGTGCTTTGTTAATACGGAAACAATGATAAATTGATTTTTGAAGGGAAGATGATAATTGCAAATCCACTAAATTTCTTCAATAATTTGAATAAGTTCTGGAGCTAATTGTCTCCCATTTTTTATATATTCAGTTCAGTCGCTCAGTCATGTCCGACTCTTTGCGACCCCATGAATCGCAGCACGCCAGGCCTCCCTGTCCATCACCATCTTACGGGGTTCACTGACTCACGTCCATCGAGTCCGTGATGCCATCCAGCCATCTCATCCTCGGTCGTCCCCTTCTCCTCCTGCCCCCAATCCCTCCCAGCATCAGAGTCTTTTCCAGTGAGTCAACTCTTCTCATGAGGTGGCCAAAGTACTGGAGTTTCAGCTTTAGCATCATTCCTTCCAAAGAAATCCCAGGGTTGATCTCCTTCAGAATGGACTGGTTGGATCTCCTTGCAGTCCAAGGGACTCTCAAGAGTCTTCTCCAACACCACAGTTCAAAAGCATCAATTCTTCGGCACTATGTAGCATGGGGTTAATTATCTTACCTCCCCGGGTGCTGTGAGCATCAGATGAGATCATGCCTGTAAAGCGTGTAACAAAATGCCTGAAGGAGAGTAAGTGCTTGATAAAGGGTCAGGCAGGGCCAGTTCTAGGGCAAGGTGAAGAAAAACATGTCTTAGGTACAAAATTTAAGGAGGCATCAAAAACTCAGTAATTGAGAGAAATTGTTTTTTAAGATTATCTAGGGTGGCTGTGACAAACTGTCGCACACCGGGTGATTTAAAGACATGAATGTATTGTCTCAGTTCTGGAAGCTGGAAGTCCACAGTCTGGGTATAAGCAGGGCCAGGCTCCTTTGGAAGCCTCTAGGAGAGGGTCCTTCCTGTGTCTTCCGGCTTCTGGAAGCCCCAGGCATTGCTGGGTTCGTGGGCACATCACTGCAGTCAGCGCCACAGTCTTCACTCGATCATCTTCTTGCTGTCTGTGTCCTGCCTCCTCTTATAAATCATATTGGACTGAAGCCGCTCCACTCCAGCAGGACCTCATCGTAGCTACTTATATCTACAGTAATAACTCTACTTCCAAATAAGGTCTCGTTCTGAGGTCCTTGGAGTTAGGACTTTGGAGGGGACGAAATTCAACCCATGACAATGATATTTTTAAATTATCAAGCAAAACATCAAAATGTTAAAAAAAAAAAAAAAAAAGGCAGGATTCCACTCTGCATTTGAACTCCCCTGCTTTGCTGTCCTCACCCTAACCCAGCAGGATCCTGTCTTTATTCAAACTGAGCTGTGCAGTTGTCAGTATTGTTGTAAGATGCTCTAAAAGATGCTGCAGGGAAGTAGGAGAGGGAAAGCCTTCCGTGGAATTCTAATGGAATAGAAGAGAAAAATAGATAGAGAAAGAGAAACAGAGCCCCAGCAGCTGTCAGCCAGCTGCTAGCCTAGTTGTTCCCAGCCAGGCCGTGGTGTGGCTCTGCTGAGCATATGCAGTGTCACCATCCATGATTCCTCTGTCTGTGCTGGAGCAAGACAAAAACTAGGCCACCAACTTGTCATGCCTGAATAGAGAAATAAACAGTGATGGGGGCAACCCAACCGCCATCTCTCCCGGTTAGCACGAGAGGCCACTGCTGCTTCTCCAGGACTGCCGCACCCCACCCCCACCCCAGCACTGCCAACTTGAACCACTGCTGTATTCCTGGTGATATTTGGCTGGCACCACAAAATGAAGACTTGCAGCAGATTGTGATAGTGAACAAGGTACAAAGAAGGTGTTGCTGGAACCCAGAGAGATGCAGGTTCTGTTCTGGTACCTCGGAGATGGCACCACAGAGGAGAGGGGCTTTAGCCAGCCTGGAAGGATGAGGATTTCAACCGCATGCAGAAGGGAGCACAGTGGAGGCCAAAGCATGGAGTTGTGAAGTACAGCGTGCGCCTCCACGGGGCACGGTCTTTCCCAGGACAGCTCCACCCCCACCTCTCCCGGGACAGCCTTCCCGTTTCTTCCTGGCCAGCCCTCATAGCTGTTGGCTCATTGCTTGTTGTGTCGAGTCAGTAAGTCTTGTCTGACTCTTTGGAGCCCCTTAGACTATAGCATGCCAGCTCCTCTGTCCTCCACTGTCTCCAGGAATTTCCTCAAAATCCGTGTCCATTGAGTCAGTGATGCTCTCTAGCCATCTCATCCTTAGTCTCCCCTTCTCCTCCTGCCCTCAATCTTCCAGCATCAGGGTCTTTTCCAATGAGTCGGCTCTTCACATCAGGTGGCCAAAGTACTGGAGCCTCAACATCAGTCCTTCCAATGAATATTCAGTGTTGATTCCCTTTAGGATTGACTGGTTGGATCTCCTTGTAGTCCAAGGGACTCTCAAGAGTCTTCTTGAGTACCACAGTTCGAAAGGATCAATTCTTTGACACTCAGTCTTCTTTATGGTCCAATTTTCACCCCCGGACTTGACTACTGTTACATCATATGACTTGTACCGCATATCTTATGTCATAGCATGATCACACCATGTTGTGATGGGCTGCTTTCTCCTGCCTTCCAGTTGTGAGCTCTTTGTGGGCAGGGACTTCAGGTTCTCAGTCCCGAGCACAGCACCCTATGCATCAATGTTCAATACCTGTTTTGAGGAAGGTGAGCTAGTGAGTCTTCCCACGCACTTAGATACTAGGATGTATAAAATGAAATGGTGAAAGAGGAACATGAAAATTGGTAAAGATTGGAGTCGGCTTGGAGAGGACCTTGTTTTCCAAACAGGAGTTTAGATTTCATTAGGTTAGCAACTGGGAGTCATTGAGATATTTGGGGGAAGATCACCTTGATGCCATTACTGATCAAGTGAAATGGATAACATGCAGAGGTGAGAAGTCAGACAAGAACATGAAAATTGGTAAAGATTGGAGTCGGCTTGGAGAGGACCTTGTTTTCCAAACAGGAGTTTAGATTTCATTAGGTTAGCAACTGGGAGTCATTGAGATATTTGGGGGAAGATCACCTTGATGCCATTACTGATCAAGTGAAATGGATAACATGCAGAGGTGAGAAGTCAGACAAGAAGTCCAGGTAAAATGCTACTGCAATTGTCTGGGCAAAATAGGATAAGAACCTGCAGGAGGATGGTTCCCGAGGAGATTGAAGCTCAGAGGATTAAGGGGGGTATGTAACAAAGAGTGCAAAGAATGTGAAGGTTTATTAGACATGTGGAATATTTAAAACCTAATTCATCTGGCTTTTCTGGCATGATTAGGATTTAAGCTGGTATCTTTTTAATAATGTTTCACTTGAGCTAATGTTAAATTGACTTATGTGTACTAAACACATGCATTGTAGGCAGGATAGTGGTCCCCTCAGAGATATCCATGTTCTAATTCCTGAAACTTGAGACTATGTTAGGCTACAGGCAGAGGGAAATTGAGATTGCTAAACAGGTGATTTAAAATGGGAGAAGTTGCCTGGATTATCCAGGTGGGCCCAATGTGGTCACAAAGGTCCTTGTAAGTGGAAGAGGAAGGCAGAAGAGAGAGGACCAGTAGAGATGGCAATTTAAGGATTTGGCCTGATGTCACTAACTCTGAAGATGGAGAAAGGGGCCAGAAGCCTGGGAATGCTGGCAACCTCTATAGCTGGAAAGGCAAGGGAGCAGGTTGTCCTCTGGAGTCTCTAGAAGATGAATAGCTTGCTTTGAGCTCAGGGAGACATTTTCAGACTTCTGACCTCTGTTGCTGTTCAGTCACTAAGGCATGCCCAGCTCTTTGCAGCCCATGGACTGCAGCACGCCAGGCTCCTCTGTCCTCCCCTATCTCCTGGAGTTCGCTCCGATTCACGTCTATTGAGTCAGAGATGCTGTCTAGTCATCTCTTCCTCTGCCTCCCCTGTCTCCTTTTGCCTTCAGTCTTTCCCAGTATCAGGGTCTTTTCCAGTGAGTTACCTCTTTGCACCAGGTGACCAAAGTATTGGAGCCTCAGCATCAGTCCTTCCAGTAAATATTCAGGGTTGATTTTCTTTAAGATTAACTGGTTTGATCTTGCAGTCCAAGGGACTCTCCAGAGTCTTCTCTGGCACCACAATTTGAAAGCATTAGCCCAAGGAGACATACTTCAGACTTGTAACATACAGAACTATAAAATAACAAATGTGTGTTGTTTTAAGCCACTGACTTTGTGGAAATTTGTTACAGCAGCAAAAGGAAACCCATACAATACATTTCACTGGGGGCTAGAAAGAGGATGCTGGTGACTCAGTCAGACAGTAAATCTTTCTACAAATGAACCACAAGCTGAGTGCTAAAGAGATGAATGTTTATTTCAAATGCACTTCATTTCTTATTCCTCTTTAAAAATTTATTTGGCTCCATCAGGTCTTTGTTGCAGCATGCAGCTTCTTCACTGCTGTGCATGGGCTTCTCTCTAGTTGTACCGGATCCGCCTGTCAATGCAGGAGACTTGCAGGAGATGCGGGTTCAGTCCCTGGGTTGGAAAGATCCCCTGGAGCAGGAAATGGCAACCCACTCCAATATTCCTGCTTGGGAAATCCATGGACAGAGGAGCCAGGCAGGCTGCAGTCCACGGGCTTGCACAAAGAGTCAGACACGACTGAGTCACACACAGACAAATAGAGTAAGTCCCCGTCAGGCAAGCTGTGAACTCTCAAAGATGTGAACATGCGTCTGGCTCCAGCAAGAAACCAGAAACCGCGCCATGAGATTGCAGCTTGCCCTCCGTCTCTTACTGCTGACGATCCTTCAGCTCTACTATTTCCCGCCTCCCCTCCCTCCTCCAGTCAGTAGTTCTTCTTGCCTCTTCACTCAAAGCCAGCCCTTGTATGCCAGCTGCTGTACTATTGTACTTTTCAAGGTAGTGTACTGTGAGATTTTTAAAGCTTTCTTTATTTTTGTTTTGTATTTATTATTAGTGTGAAAATTATGATAAACCTATTATAGTATAGCATCGTATTGCCTATTGTTGGGTACCTAGACTAACTTGGTTGGACTTACGAACAAATTGAACTTACGAACGTGCGCTCAGAAAGGAACTCATTTGTAAGTATGGGACGTACTGTAAACTGAAGCTAATAAAAAGAAGCCAAGATTCAAACCCAGGTCTCTAGGGCTTCAAACTCCTGGTTTTCGCCACTTCGTCAAGCAGAATCTCAGTCTACACTAACAGTACCCTTCCAGAATCTCTGGAGAAAGTCTGCATCAGGTAACGAGAAGCCCCCGTTTTCTGTCCACAGTGTGCAGCTGTGTGCATGGAGTATGCAATGGAGGAACGCACGGTGATGGGACCTGTGAGTGCTACTCTGGGTACACTGGCCGCAACTGTGATGAGCGTAAGCATTGCTAGTTTCCTTTATTCCACTGGGCTTCCCTGGTGGCTCTGATGATGAAGAATCTACCCTCAACGCAGGAGACCTGGGATTGATCCCTGGGTCAGGAAGATCCCCTGGAGAAGGGAATGGCTACCAACTCCAGTATTCTTGCCCAGAGAATTCCAGGGACAGAGGAGCCTGGTGGGCTCTAATCCATGGGGTCGCAAAAAGTAGGACATCACTGAGTGACTAATGGTTAATATATCACACAAATCAAATACACAGATGTATGCATTTCACATGTGTGTTCATGTACTGGGGCCCTAGGTGGGTGATGTGGTGCATCAAATGTTTTGCTGGAATATCATCAAAAATTTAAAAAGAAAGAGGACAAAAAGAAAGGAAGGGAGAGGGGGAGAGGGGGAGAGGGGGAGATGTGTATAAGAGACAGGTTTGTATAGAATGAACTGGGAAGTGTTCTCTCTTCTTCAACTTTTTAGAAGAGTTTTTTTATAANAAGGGAGAGGGGGAGAGGGGGCGAGGTGGGGGAGGAAGAAGAGGGGAGAGATAGTCTGGAAGATGGGAAGTCCCAGAGGTTTGCGAGCAACACAGTGGCATGGCTGCAGCCACGTTTTAGGAAGGCCCAAGCTGGTGGCAGTGAAGATGGGGTGGAGAGGAAGACGCTGGGGCCACTGCAGCCAGTTAGGTCCCTTGTAAGGGAGATGAGGCATGTTCTCACTGATAGGTCTGAAAGGCAGGGCGCATCAGCAGGAAATGGAGGCTCACCAAGGTTAAATGATTCACCAAAGTTCACAAAATAATGAAGGGCTGGGTGGTACTCAAGTCACTGAAATTCTCTACACAGTTGATCCCCCTGGGCTCAAGCAAGAGACAGAGGTCACAGGGTGATTGCAACAGGGGAAGTTTAATGTAAAGAATTAGTAATAGGAGAGTGGCTATAAACACACAGATTAAACCACAGGGCTGGTGGGGCATAACAGCCATTCCCAAGACTGGGTTCAGATCGTGTTGGAGACGGTATGGTGGCAGCCCACTTGGTAGAGGAAAAGTATGCTGATTTGCCAAAGCAGCATGGGAGTGCAGTCACCCCGCAACATCTGCCAGGGCACCGACGGGCCACGGCTGAAGGGCATGGAAACACCAAGGACACTGTGACCTGAGTTTGGGGGTGCTCTGGCTTAACGTGGCAGAGGTTTATTTCTTACTCAAGTAGCAGTCCGATGTGGGTGTTCCTGGCTGATACCAGCTCCCAACACGTGGTGTTTAGGGATCCAGAGCTTTCCACTGTGTGTGTCTGTCAGTCTATAGAACCTCAGAATGCTCTGAGCCACAGAAGGATGGACAGAGTGTAGAGAAAGATCTGCTTATAAAGTCTAGAATGATACATAGGATGCCCAATATTCCATCCATGTAAGCAAGTCATATAATCCCACCTGGATGCAAAGGCGGGGGCGGGGGTTGAAAATGTGACTCTGAAAAGGGCAGCCCCTTCCCAGCCACAGTTTGACTTTATAGAAGAGGTGAGGGGATGTTCTCTATGAATTTTTTAAATTTTAATCTTAACTGGAGGATAATTGCTTTACAATATTGTGTTGGTTTCTGCTGCACATCAGCATGCATCAGCCATAGGTATACATATGTCCCCTCCCTCCTGAGCCTCCCTCCCACCTCCCACCCCATCCCACCCCTCCAGGTTGTCACAGAGCACCAGGTTTGAGCTCCCTGCATCATACAGCAAATTTCCGCTGGCTGTCTATTTAACATACGGTAGTATGTCTGTCTCCATGCTGCTCTCTTCGTGAGCTCCACCACCTCCTTCCCCACCATGTCCACAGGTCATTTCTCTCTGGCTGTGTCTCCACTGCTGCCCTGAAAATAGGTTCATCAGTACCATCTTTCTATATTCCATATATATGCATTAATATATGATATTTGTTTTCCTCTTTCTCACTTCACTCTGTATAATAGGCTCTAGATTCATCCATCTCATTAGAACTGACTCAGATGCATTCCTTTTTATGGCTGAGTAATATCCCATTGTACATATGTACCACAGCTTCTTTATCCATTCATCTGTTGATGGATATCTAGGNACTTCACTCTGTATAATAGGCTCTAGATTCATCCATCTCAT
Organism: Oreotragus oreotragus; assembly: GCA_006410675.1. Classification (NCBI taxonomy): domain Eukaryota; kingdom Metazoa; phylum Chordata; class Mammalia; order Artiodactyla; family Bovidae; genus Oreotragus; species Oreotragus oreotragus. The sequence goes on along the minus strand of SJYX01006303.1, from coordinate 190,088 downwards.
TAGAACTGACTCAGATGCATTCCTTTTTATGGCTGAGTAATATCCCATTGTACATATGTACCACAGCTTCTTTATCCATTCATCTGTTGATGGATATCTAGGTTGCTTCCATGTCCTAGCTATTATAAATTAGAATACTTCCTAATACCATACACAAAGATAAACTCAAAATGTTTTAAAGACCTAAATGTAAGATACTCTCTCTGAATTTTTGATTCAGCCAGTCAGTATTGGGAAACAAATGTGTACCTCACATTTGTGCACATCTTGAGAGTCATTACTTTGCCAACAAAGGTCCGTAGCCATACATGTATGGATGTGAGAGTTGGACTATCAAGTTGAGTGCCGAAGAACTGATGCTTTTGAACCTTGGTGTTGAGAAGATTCTCTTGAGAGTCCCTTGGATTGCAAGGAGATCTGACCAGTCCATCCTAAAGGAAATCAGTCCTGAATATTCATTAGAAAGACTGATGCTGCAGCTGAAGCACCAATACTTTGGCCACCTGCTGCAAAGAAGTGACTCATTGGAAAAGACCTTGATGCTGGGAAAGATTGAAGAGGGGAAGAGAAGGGGACAACAGAGGATGATATCATTGGATGGCATCACTGGCTCAATGGGCATGAGTTTGAGTAAGCTCCAGGAGCTGGTGATGGACAGGGAGGCCTGGTGTGTTGCCATCCATGGGGCTGCAAAGAGTCAGACATGACTGAGCAACTGAACTGAGTCACACACTGACTGCCCTTTGTTCCAACATCTTTCTGAGGGTGTCTGCGTAACGAACAGCCTTGGAAGATATGAGACCTCCCTTGGGAACAAATACAGGCACACTTACTGCCTGTTAATGGACTGCTTGTCAGCTCCAAATTCACCCTTCTTGCCTGCTCTGTGAATGTAAAGTAGGCTTTGAAATATTTCTCATTTGCCTGCCAACAAGATGTGAAACCTCACCAATAGAGGGCGCTAAAGGGACACCAAAGGAGGAAGGGGGTTTTCTTGTCTTGTTTCTGGCTTAGCACACTGCTCAGCCCTGCAGTTTCTCCAGCACTAGCTTCCTGCGGGGATTAGGGTGCTCCAGTATTTGATATCTGCATGCCTTGTCTGGTGATCGACTCAGGCAGCAGCAGCATCAACCAGGAGTCCTGGACAGTGAGGCTGGTGCCCCTGTTCAGGAGCAGGCGTGCTGTTGTGCACACCCTTCCCTCAGCCCCATCCACACCAGGGGCCCCGCAGGACTGGCCACCTGGAGAACTGACCAGCCACCTTCATGCCACACAGCTGGCTCCTGAAGCCACCCCGCCCCACTCACACACAAGAGTGCACCATGCTTCTGAGAGCGTGGGCTTCTCAGCTCCTACTTCCGGTAACCCCCTGAGGTGAGCAGCCTGCCCAGGCGCCAAGGGAGCCCCAAGGCTTAGCACCTCCCTGTGGATGACCTTCCCTGGAGCCCCAGAGGGATGGAGCCCAATAAGTCTCACCATCGGCCACCCCAGCAACCTCCCCACTGCAGAAGTGACCAAGGCCCTGTCCTTTCCAGTGCCATCTGTGTCTCGGCTCTGCAGGGAGGAGGACTTGCTCTGATCTTAACCCAAGAGGAGTGATGGCTCTTTATTTTTCTTCCTTTATTCTTTCCAGTTCTTTTTAACTCTCAGGGGCCATTTTAATCTGTTTGTGAATCTTTACACTGAAACTTTCCCCGTTTAAATAATTGTATGATTTCTATCTCTTACCCAGGCCCTAACTCAAACATTGCCTATTATTTAAAGATAAACAAAACAGCATTTCACTTCCCTAAGTCAGGCAGGGCACGTCTTCTGTGATGACACCTGTTCAGGTCTCAGTCTGGCCCTCTTCCCATTGCCTGGTGGGAACTGGGGCTTGTAAGAACTGGTCCAAAAATTCTGACCCTCTGGCTACTGCTCCTGATGTGAGTGATAAACTGTCCTTTATCTCTGACCCCAGCATGTCATATCTTCTAGCAGCATCCATGTTACTGTGTCAGTCCAAATTGCTTACTTTGCAAGGTGGCTCCTTACGACAGATTCTTTATCATTTTTAAAAGCCATCTAAGCACCATCTATTGATATATTATAAAATACTATGCAGTCATTAGAGATCAAAGTACATCTTTAAATACCTCCATGCTGCTAAGTTGCTTCAGTCTTGTCCGACTCTCTGCGACCCCATAGAGGGCAGCCCACCAGGCTCCCCCATCCCTGGGATTCTCCAGGCAAGAACACTGGAGTGGGTTGCCATTTCCTTCTCCAATGCAGGAAAGTGAAAAGTGAAAGTGAAGTCGCTCAGTCGTGCTCAACTCTTAGCGACCCCATGGACTGCAGCCCACCAGGCTTCTCCATCCATGGGATTCTCCAGGCAAGAGGACTGGAGTAGGGTGCCATTGACTTCTGCAAAATACCTCCATAATATTAAATTAAGGTCTTAAATTTTAACAGGATTCCATTTTGTTTAAAAAATGTATTATATTGGTTTTTGCCATTGATTATTTTGAGAGTGGGATAGGAGAATGAGACTAAGAAGACAGCTAATTTTTGCCTTACAAATTCTGTATTTTTTAATTATTATAAAGGAATCTGTGGTCACTTTTATAATAATAGCAAATATTGTATTTGTTGAGTTTTTTTGTTTTTTTTTTTAAGAACTGGTTGTACTACTAATGCCATTACCTCAACAATCTTCCTTTCCAGCCATCCCGGAATGTGCAGCCTTGCTCTGTCCAGAAAATTCCAGATGCTCACCTTCCAGCAAAGAGGAAATGAAGCTAGAATGCAAATGCCTTCCCAATTACACAGGCGATGGCAAACACTGCGAGCGTGAGTAGAACCTCCATCCTCAGGTTTATCCATTAAGATGGTTAGAGTCCTCATCAGAAGAAGCCTCACAGCCTCTTAATACTAGCACAGTGAACACTTCTCTTTCTCTCTGTGCAGCTGAATGAGATCTATTAAAAGTTCTAGGCAAAATGCCCGTCATGTGGTAGCTCTTCAATAAATGATCATTTCTCCTGTTATCAAAGTGTGCCTATAGATTTGTAGGGCTTCCCTAGTGGCTCAGACAGTAAATAATCTGCCTGCAATGCTGGACACCCAGCTTTGATCCCTTAAACATATATATGTTTTTGCTTTATATCACCTGAATCAGTGTTGAGATAGAATGTACTTTGTTTGCTTCTTCCTTTCTCCCTTTTTTCCATGCTCTTTCACTTCATGAGAGGTTGTAATTGGTTCTGAACATGCTGTTGGAACCAGGCCATCTGTGTATAAATCCCAGATCTGCTNTTCCAGTTCTTTTTAACTCTCAGGGGCCATTTTAATCTGTTTGTGAATCTTTACACTGAAACTTTCCCCGTTTAAATAATTGTATGATTTCTATCTCTTACCCAGGCCCTAACTCAAACATTGCCTATTATTTAAAGATAAACAAAACAGCATTTCACTTCCCTAAGTCAGGCAGGGCACGTCTTCTGTGATGACACCTGTTCAGGTCTCAGTCTGGCCCTCTTCCCATTGCCTGGTGGGAACTGGGGCTTGTAAGAACTGGTCCAAAAATTCTGACCCTCTGGCTACTGCTCCTGATGTGAGTGATAAACTGTCCTTTATCTCTGACCCCAGCATGTCATATCTTCTAGCAGCATCCATGTTACTGTGTCAGTCCAAATTGCTTACTTTGCAGGGTGGCTCCTTATGTCAGATTCTTTATCATTTTTAAAAGCCATCTAAGCACCATCTATTGATATATTATAAAATACTATGCAGTCATTAGAGATCAAAGTACATCTTTAAATACCTCCATGCTGCTAAGTTGCTTCAGTCTTGTCCGACTCTCTGCGACCCCATAGAGGGCAGCCCACCAGGCTCCCCCATCCCTGGGATTCTCCAGGCAAGAACACTGGAGTGGGTTGCCATTTCCTTCTCCAATGCAGGAAAGTGAAAAGTGAAAGTGAAGTCGCTCAGTCGTGCTCAACTCTTAGCGACCCCATGGACTGCAGCCCACCAGGCTTCTCCATCCATGGGATTCTCCAGGCAAGAGGACTGGAGTAGGGTGCCATTGCCTTCTGCAAAATACCTCCATAATATTAAATTAAGGTCTTAAATTTTAACAGGATTCCATTTTGTTTAAAAAATGTATTATATTGGTTTTTGCCATTGATTATTTTGAGAGTGGGATAGGAGAATGAGACTAAGAAGACAGCTAATTTTTGCCTTACAAATTCTGTATTTTTTAATTATTATAAAGGAATCTGTGGTCACTTTTATAATAATAGCAAATATTGTATTTGTTGAGTTTTTTTGTTTTTTTTTTTAAGAACTGGTTGTACTACTAATGCCATTACCTCAACAATCTTCCTTTCCAGCCATCCCGGAATGTGCAGCCTTGCTCTGTCCAGAAAATTCCAGATGCTCACCTTCCAGCAAAGAGGAAATGAAGCTAGAATGCAAATGCCTTCCCAATTACACAGGCAATGGCAAACACTGCGAGCGTGAGTAGAACCTCCATCCTCAGGTTTATCCATTAAGATGGTTAGAGTCCTCATCAGAAGACGCCTCACAGCCTCTTAATACTAGCACAATGAACACTTCTCTTTCTCTCTGTGCAGCTGAATGAGATCTATTAAAAGTTCTAGGCAAAATGCCCGTCATGTGGTAGCTCTTCAATAAATGATCATTTCTCCTGTTATCAAAGTGTGCCTATAGATTTGTAGGGCTTCCCTAGTGGCTCAGACAGTAAATAATCTGCCTGCAATGCTGGACACCCAGCTTTGATCCCTTAAACATATATATGTTTTTGCTTTATATCACCTGAATCAGTGTTGAGATAGAATGTACTTTGTTTGCTTCTTCCTTTCTCCCTTTTTTCCATGCTCTTTCACTTCATGAGAGGTTGTAATTGGTTCTGAACATGCTGTTGGAACCAGGCCATCTGTGTATAAATCCCAGATCTGCTTGTTAACTGACAACATGACCTTGGACAAATTCTTGAATCTGCCTGTGCCTCCATTTTCCTGTCTATGAAATGGGCATAATAGTGGTAACTACACTAGAGGTAAGGCTTAATTGAGTTCATATATGTCAAATGCTTAGAAAAGGGCCAGTACATATTATAAATTCTATAAATGTTCGTGCTTTCTTTCATGCCACTTTATATTTAAATCCACGCATAGCATGGCATAATAATACGTCATCACAGTACTGGTAGTTATCATTTCTGCAAGGCATATATAAATCTATTTGGTAGGTGGAGGTGATCCAGAAGATCAGATGAAATGTTTTTTCCTCTCTCTTGAAACTGTTAGGTTGCCTGTGCAGCTTCCCTGGTGGCTCAGATGGTAAAGAGTCCACCTGCAATGTGAGAGACCTGATTCAGTCCCTGGGTTGGGAAGATACCCTGGAGAAGGGAATGGCTACCCACTCCTGTCTTCTTGCCTGGAGAATTCCATGGACAGAGGAGCCTGGCAGGCTACACAGTCCATGGGGTCGCAAAGAGTCAGACACAACTGAGCGCCTTTCACTTTTCACTTGGTTGATTTCCCCCTCCCTCCCTGCACGTGGTAACCGCCTTGTTTGGTCATTGCTTCTCCAGCCATCAATCCGTGTTCACAAAATATCTGCCACCCTCATGCTCGGTGCACCTACCTGGGACCGAATCGGCACAGGTGCACGTGTCAAGAAGGCTACCACGGGGACGGCCAGGTGTGCCTCCCGGTGGACCCCTGCCAGGTTAACTTTGGAAACTGCCCGACAGAGTCCACGGTGTGCAGATACAACAGGCCTGGACAGGTGAGCTAAGGGTGTCTGGAACTGATGTGAACAGGAGTAGGACCACCCGCCGAAGGTCAAACCGTGCCGGGATGTAATTTGTCCTCCGTACCTCCCACCTCTCCCTTTCCATGCTCAGGTTGGGCTTCCTCCCCAGCCAGGCCCCACGTGCTTGGGGTCAACCCCAGTGAGCCCTAATCTACCTTCTGAACTTGCCCTTGCCCAGCTCTCTAGTCAAAACTTCACTGTCTCTTCTATCCCCGTCCTGTTTGATGACTGACAAAATACATATATATGACTCAAATTTGACTAAGAAATTCATCGTTAACTGTTAAGTGAATATGTAATTGACTTTCGCCGACAGTCCTCCATTCTCTCTAACATGTTTTCAAAGTGACAGAGGACTCTGAAGACCAAAAAACTGTCCCAAAAAAGATAAATGCTGATAAAATGTTAGGCAGCATGGACAGATTTATAGGGAGCAATGAAGATGCCCTGCAGGAAGCCATATGTTTTTCTCTAAATCACATCATTCCTTGCCAGGTAAAATTCAGCCAGGTCAGGGGACCTTTGCTGCAGAATCCAGATAAGAGAGACCTTTCCCCAATATCTCATTTACCCACCAAATAGTGGGTGCCTACTGCAGCCATGTGATTTTCCCTGGTGGCTCAGAGGGTAAAGCGTCTGCCTGCAATGCAGGAGACCTGGGTTCGATCCCTGACTCAGGAAGATGCCCTGGAGAAGGAAATGGCAACCCACTCCAGTACTCTTGCCTGGAAAATCCCATGGACAGAGGACCCTGGCAGGCTACAGTCCCTGGGGTCACAAAGAGTTGGACATGACTGAGCAACTTCACTTACTGCAGCCATAATTGNCCCTGACTCAGGAAGATGCCCTGGAGAAGGAAATGGCAACCCACTCCAGTACTCTTGCCTGGAAAATCCCATGGACAGAGGACCCTGGCAGGCTACAGTCCCTGGGGTCACAAAGAGTTGGACATGACTGAGCAACTTCACTTACTGCAGCCATAATTGCGCATGAAGTGTCCAGTGGAGGAAATCCATACATACAGGAGACTACAGCTACCTGAGTGGAAGGAAAGGCCTCAGTGCCTGACCAAAACCAGCCACAGGTTTCCAGCAGTCTCATATGCACACCCTGGGGATGCTCCTAGAGTGCCCTGCAAAGAATCCACCGCATCTCATCTCTAAGAAAAAGAATAAGTCTCACAACATTTCTGCCATCGATTTCTGAGGCAGGTTGGCAAGAAATTCAAAAGGCTGAAGTCCCATATTCTAAATGAGATCCCTTGTGGGAAAAGTCATGTTACATTGTGAATCAAAGCCCCATACCTTGGGAGTGAGATTAAAAATATACCTTGTCCTTTAAAAAAAAAAAAAAAAAAGAAGAAGTCCCCAGGCATATTTTCGAGTCTTAGAAGCATCGTTCACACAGAAACATTGTTCTCATTCATTTTTCCAGAACAAGTCACTCCTCAACCTGGGCATAATTAATACTTTGAACCTGAGACCTCTTTGTTGTAAGACTGTCCTTTACATTGCAGGATGGTTAGCAGCATCCCTGGCCTCTCATGACACTGGGCCCTTCTCTGTTGTTACAATCAAAAATGTCTCCAAGCATTACCAAGGTCCCTCGGGTTGAGACTCCCAGCTGAAAACCACTATTCTAGAGAAATAATACATCTGAATGTCAATCTCCACCATCTAAATCTAAAAGCAGGAAATATGGCTCCAGGGAGGCCCAGGGTTAGCAAACCAGGAAACTAAAAGGTGAATTACAAAGTGTATGAATTTCCAAACAGATGAGAAAACATGATTCCCAATTTTAGACACACTGATGAATTTTAATTTCAGCCCATACTTTAGACCTACCCCAAGTCAGCTTGCATGCCAGGATAAAGACAGGAATTTAAGAATGTCAGCCTAAGTGACTAATGAAAACCATTTTGTTCTTCTCTTCCCATCTGCTGAAGTCTTACTGCGAGTGTAAGAAACATTACCGCAACTTTGTCCCTGGAGTGGGATGCAGTATGACCGATGTGTGTGAATCTAACAACCCCTGCCACACGCATGCAGACTGCATCACCATCGCACCAGGCCAAACCAAGTAAGTCTTTTCAGTTCCACCACGGTCTTTCCAAGAGGGGGAGGTGGTGGCCAGTCAATGATGAAGTGTCCTTGAAGGGCAGGAAGTATGTCTTATTCAGCCTTGCATTGACCCCCACCCCAACATAGCACAATGCAAGGAGCATAGTAGAGGCTCAGTACGTCTTTGTATAATCAATGAATTGTTCAATAATGGTATCCTTGATAGTGATCTTGACAACACCCTGAAATATTGACCTGATCGGAAAACATGGTGTAAAGTGGTCAGAGCATGGGAGAATGAAGCCATTGCCTCTGGGAAAACAAATGTCCATTGCAATGACAGGAGTTTGACCTCTAATGCACATGTCATCTGTGAAACAGTGCTTGTCAGTGGTGCAAAACAAGGGGAAAGTGAAAACTGGGGAATGTGAACATACCCAAGTGGTGTTTTCTGGACTCCAGGTTTCAAAAGAAGGGGTTTGCTATGAGTAAAAAATATTTGCATGAAAATTCCTGAGACAGGGGCAGTTCATCTGGTGGGAAGATGCTTGGAGTTTCAAGACCTGGGTTGAAGCCTCCGCATTGGTATCTGTCAGATTCATGACCTTGGGAACACGATGTGGTCTCTCTGGCTTCACTTCCTCCGTCTTTAAAATGAGTGGTGATGTCTACTTCATACAGTTGTTGTGAAGATTCATGAGAGAATGTTCTGGAAACTCCCCTCCGGCTGTGTTATGTTTTATCAGTGGGTGAACTAAGGCTGGAAGCCAAGTCTTTTGTCTCCCAGGCAGAGGCTTGCATCGCAAGGCTACTTTTGATTCTCATTGACACCCCCATCTGTGAAGAGCCCATTCTGCTGTCGAGAGCTCAGAGCCATGGCAGACACAGAAATTCTGTGCTGCTTCTAGCATACCTTTTATAGATGGGTCTTGAAATGGGTGGATTTTTCCCAGGTTTGATGGTCAGTGTGTTCTTTCTGGGCAAGTAAATGGATCTGTACACTCTGTGGGTGGAAGAGAAAGAACATGGGTGTCAGAACCCCTGGGTTCAAACCCAGCTCTGCCATTTCCCTTAACCTTTCTGACTTGTTTCCTCTGTCACAAAAGGGGAAAACTTTAGCCTCCAAGCAGGGCTGTGATGAGGACTAAATAAGATTGCATTCACCCATTTCTGAGAGGAACCTGGCACACAGAAGGCACTCCATACATACATGCACACACAAACCCCTCCTAGACGTACACACAGGCACACACACATCCGCAGAGCACGTCCTCTGCTGAAACCCAGGTTCTGACAGTGACCACAGCACTGGCCAGCTTACACATTTTGTACTATCCTCTGAGAAAACTTGAGCAGAACACTTTAAACATTTTCTTTCTTCCGTATTTGAGAAGATAAAATAGAAAAGTGAAACTGGAACATCAGAATAATAGAAGTTGCATTAAAACTTGTGTCTAGAATGTCAGTGGAACTAACCATCAACGTTAGGGGTCTGTGTGTCACTAAAAAATCTCCTTGACTCCCCCTCTCAAAAGAAAACTATCCTCAGCTGGGAAGTCGTTTTTGTCATTGTTTAGTCACTGAGTCATATCTGACCCTTTTGCGACCCCGTGGACAGTAACCTACCAGGCTCCTCTGTCTATGGGATTCTCCAGGCAAGAATACCGGAGTGGGTTGCCATTTCCTTCTCCAGGGGATCTTCCTAACCCAGGGATTGAACCCACATCTCCTGCATGGCAGGTGGATTCTTTAGCCTCAACAGGGAGCCTCAACAGGGACAAAGCCNCCTCTGTCTATGGGATTCTCCAGGCAAGAATACCGGAGTGGGTTGCCATTTCCTTCTCCAGGGGATCTTCCTAACCCAGGGATTGAACCCACATCTCCTGCATGGCAGGTGGATTCTTTAGCCTCAACAGGGAGCCTCAACAGGGACAAAGCCTAGGTTAAAGGCTGGCTGAGGGAAATTGATCAAATATGGGGCCATCAGTAATTTAGTTCACCCAGAAGAGGGATTTGTTTGGTCTATGCCTTCTCGATGTGGCAATCAGTCTATGCAGAATATTCCGAATAGAAGATGACCGATGCACTGTCTCTTCTGTCAATAGCCCTAATGTTGTTAGATGAGCAAACTGGGGCCCAAAGATGTTAAGTAATCTTTATCATGTCGTCATCAATTATTTGTTTTCAGGCTCATTTCCAGCAACATGATGCTAAAAGAGCAAGATATCTGTAGTTATTATCTTTATAGCCCTCTCGCCTAGCACAGTTTCTAGATTTCAGTAGGTACTTCGAAAATAATTGGTTCAACAATGAGGCACTGTCCCAGGTGCTGGAATACAAGGAGAAGAAATAAGGTGGGTTCCAGATTCTAGGAGAGCTTCCAGCTAGCAGAGGGAGAAACACCTGATGAGGCCATTCTGGTAGGGACAGTTGTGCTTCTGTGGGGAAAGTGTTGGGAGGTCAGGTAAGGCCCAGAGCAGGTCACACCTGAGCTATGAGAATGGCCCCGGCAGGACACCCACCTAAGAAGAACAGAACAGTCTAGAAAAAAAAGCAAATTGTTGCTAGGATTTTGCATGAATAGCAGAAAGGAGACATAAGCAAGATTCCCCTCTTTGAAGTCTTGAATGCCTGCTAAGCACTTAAACTATATCCCATAGGTCAGAAGTCTCCAATCTGTCTGGCACCAGGGACCAGTTTCATGGAAAACAACTTTTCCATGCACTGGGGTGGTTTCAGGATGATTCAAGCACACTACATTTATTGTGCACTTTATTTCTATATTATGACATCAACTCCACTTCAGATCATCAGGCATTTAGATTCTGGAGGTTGCGGACCCCTACTGTAGACAAAAGGAGCCCCTGAGAGGATTAAGCACAGAGATGCCAGACTGCCCTTTGGGACAGACCACCCAGGGCTTGTGTGGAAGACTGACTTAATGGGAGGAAAACTCAGGTCAGAAAGACCAATTAGGGAGCCATTGCAGCAATCCAAGCAAGGGATTTGTTCAGAAACATTTTTTCAGCAAACATTGAAAATATATATCTTTGCACCATGGGACTGATTTAGAAACGTAACTGGATTAGCAAGGGTCTAATTGTTCTTTGGAATTGTTCTACACATGAGTCATACCTGTGGTGTGCTTGCTCACAGCACACTTGCATCTCTCCTCTCTGAATTGTTCTTCCCCATCTCCTGTTTCTCACTTATCGCCAAGATCCTGTTGACTGTCACCTTCCTAAGCACCTTGCCGATTTCAGCCAGCCGCCAACCAGCCTTTGCTAGGGAGCAGTGGTTTGCTAAAGCCAGGGCTTATTGAATCCTGAGAGCCGATGATTAAATTCTCGGGAACTTGCTGGCTGGTTAGTGTCACGGTAGTTTGAGATTTGGCCAAGGTGGGAGTGTAAGCCATGGAAACTGTCAAAGGCTGCAAATCAGAGCTATTTTTTCCCCTGGAGATTTGGCTGTTTAACATCTACCAGGACACCACTGCTAGTACATCTTTAATTCCATTTCTCTTTTGCGAGAAACTATTATAAAACTATTATATACAATTCTGTGACTTTCCTTGTTTATGTATTTCTGTTTATTTTACAACTGTTCATTAAATACTTACTATGGGCCTAGGCTTGCACTGGATCTTGGGTTTATGAGAATGAATAAATACACACATTGCCCTTGTCCTCACTTTTTTCTCAAATCAGAAGGGGAAGTAGATCTTAATCAAATATCCTCAGATGAGGATAAAACTGTAACTGGAACTGGTGCTGCAGAAAAGAGCCACCTGGTGCCATGGGCTTCACGGCACACTAAGGGGGAAATGATGTACCAAGGGGGGAGGGAATAGAAAATCAAGGACGGTTCCCCTAGGAAGGGATGGCTGAGCAGAGATCTCAGAAAGGAAGAGGAGAGGAAGACTCTTTCGAGCAGGTCCACAGCTCTGACTCCTTACTTGCGGCCAGCTTCAGCAGCTTATTCTGATTCTGTGCTTCTGCACTAGGGACCGAGACCCTACATTTATAGCAAGTCCTAATGGTTCTGATGTACATGGGCTCTTGGTCATGTTGTTATTCAGTTGCTAAGTCATGTCTGACTCTTTGCAACCCCATGGGACTGCAGCATGCCAGGCCTCTCTGGCCCTCACTATCTCCCTGAGTTTGCTCTTGCTCATGCTTGGCAAAAATATTGAAAACAAAAATATACAAATATATCTAGTATAGCCAGCCAGGCTCCTCTGTCCATGGAATTCTCCAGGCAAGAATATTAGAGGGGGTTGCCATTCCCTTCTCCAGGGGATCTCCCCAACCCAGAGATCAAACCCAGGTCTCCTGCATTGCAGGCAGATTCTTTACCAGCTGAGCCACCAGGGAAGCAATCTTTACATATACACTCATAATTTATTAAATATCCATTTCTTGTGGGCTGCTCTGTGTTAACCAGAACATTAGNCCCCAACCCAGAGATCAAACCCAGGTCTCCTGCATTGCAGGCAGATTCTTTACCAGCTGAGCCACCAGGGAAGCAATCTTTACATATACACTCATAATTTATTAAATATCCATTTCTTGTGGGCTGCTCTGTGTTAACCAGAACATTAGGAAGGCTCACCTGTGTTCATCCCACTCTTCCGGCCTTGTCTCTATCCCACTCTGAGCATCATCTTCCCCTTCTGCATTGTGAGAGGTTTGAACTGTATGATCTCAACATCCAATGACTTTGGGACCCTGAAAATATGTTTTCACCCTCTCTGTAGATGCACTTGTCGTAAAGGTTACATAGGCGATGGCTCAACCTGTTATGGAAACATCATGGAGCGACTCAGAGAATTAAACGCCGAACCCAGAGGAAAATGGCAAGGAAGGCTGACCTCTTTCATCTCTCTCCTGGGTATGCAGGCATGGGTGCACATTTCCACAGAAAAGGCAGCCTTCTGGTGGGCAAGGACATCTGAGACACACAATTACTCAGAAAAGGGTGTGCAGGATAGGCAAGCCTCTTATCTAGTAGGATCAGCCCTTTCTAGGAAGGGCAAATGGAAGGAAATGGACAGACAGATGTCCCAAGGAGACAGGAGTTAGTGCCAAGAGATCCAGTAGTGCAGCAGCTGAGGCAAAGGTCCTGGGGTCACCACTGAGTAATAGGTCTGCAACAGCAGTGAGATAGGCAGCTACAGACGTCAGGATGGATACCATCCTCTTTCCCTTGACCTTATGGGTCCTCCAGATGGGAAACAATGTTGACAGGCGATACTGGCAGGCAGTATTCATGCTCTTTAGTGGAGGTGCTGTTTGAATGTGGGGCATAGTCTTGATGGCATGTGACCGATCGTCTCACTCATCGCTGGGTGTTTAGCATCCTTTCCCACCCCCAACCACTAACAATCTAGAGTGACGCATTTTCCACCAGCCTCTGAACAAGGTGTCAGCCAAAAATACCCTCCTGCATGTCCAAAGGCCCCCAAGAGGTCATTACCCCTCCCTCCCATAAGAATGAAATAGACCCGATTACAGCATTAGACAAGATTTTCAACAAGACACAAATTTTGCTGATTAACAGAAAACGGGCTTGAGCAATCAACCAAATCCTTAAAATATCAGTCTCTAGAATTGACCAATCAGCAAGCACGATTTCCCAGAAAGAGCACAGACAGAGAAGAAAGTGTTCTGCATGGATCGGGGCTGTGTTCTCAAGGCAAATAACATGCATCCTATACAAATAGCTTGCTCTTTGCAAGACACCCCATGGGCAGTCTTGCATCACTGGTGGGCCTCTGGGATCTCCCTCCTTCCTCTCTGTGCTTGTAGAATATCAGCGAGAGCAGACAAAGGGGGCAGTGTCCTTTGCAGGCTGTACAGACCCTCAGGCATTTCTCTGGGCAAAGCCCAGTCACCCTTCACCTGCCTAGTCTACAAGGTGCTAGGACACGTGGCCTCCTGTGTGAGAGCACAGAGCCCAGCCTGCTGTCCCAGCTCCCCAGAAGCATGGAAACAGGCCCAGCTATGAAATTGGTAGAGCCCAGTGCAAATGAAAAGACAGGGGCTCTTTGATCAGAAAGTACTGAGCATGTCACAATGGCAGCCGCAAAGCTTTAAACCAAGCATGAGGCTCTTCTGAGCTCTTCTATCTCCTGGATGAAACAAGAGCTACATCTTTACTCACTAAGATGGTGACAGCTCGAAAAGTCAGGCACAAGGGCAGGAGGTGGCTAATGATTTTGTCACATGACCCTCACAGAGCTTCTCATCCCAGGGTATCTTTGAGCCAAGACTGTGGTTGCAGGGAAAATCACACAGTTGTGAGGAACATTTCACATTGTTAGCATCTCCCTTCCTCGAGGGCCTGCATAATACCAGTTGCAACAGAGAAATTCAGGAGTCAGAAGGTCTAAGTGGACCACAAGGGCTATTGCCTGATTTTACTCTTCATGTACCACTGACCTATTTGCTGTTTTCTTTCTTTGTATATTTCGACTCCTAAGACAAAGCCTATGCCTGGCCACTGAGTAACCTGGGACCATTTACTGTGCTGTTGCCAACAGACAAGGGATTAAAAGGATTCAATGTAAGTATTTAAAATAACTTTATTTTATAAATAGGAGCTAAGGCCAAAAAAAAGCTTAGTAGACAATATCCTCTTTATCTAAAGTGGGAAACCTCCATTAAAATTAAATCTACTGATGACAAGGATGTCAATTTCTTTTGTAAACTTTTGGTAAAATATGACACCTTTAGGGACTGTATACAGATTAGGAGTGCACAGCTCAATGAACCGTCACAATGTGTATGTCCATGTATCTAGCAAGACCATCTGCAGCTCCCTACAAGACCCCCCAGTGCCCTCTCCCAAACATTACCCCTCAAGGGTAATCCCTAAGGGTTCTCAACTGTGGTCACCTGCTAAATAAGATTTGCATTATGCAAAACTGCTCACTCACCACAGGAAGAATTAAACTTACTACCAGCTAGGTATTTGTTTCTTTTAAATCACCATAAATGGCAACAAGGATAGAGGAAACTAGAAGAGAAGTGTAGTCTTCAGTGTGAGCAGCTGCTATCTCAGATAATGTCCACTAGTGGGAATGAAACTCATAATACCTGGTGGAGGTGTCCCACTGTGATAGTATCAGTGCCATAGTTAGGTATGGTTTAATGTAGATAGTGAACATATTGATTTATATGGAATTGGTTTATCTTAATCCAAGATATTTTGTGATTGTAATGTGTGCTGAATTAAATCAACACCCAGAGAGTTTCAGACTCTCTCCTCCTAATATGCCACCGCCATTCATCTGCCCAAGATGAATATGTCATTAATCTTTGGAGATGCACTCACATCTCCCCTGTGGGGTAGGAGAGCTAGTGGATGTGGAAGGTGCCTGGGCTAGACACTTTGCATGTGATCGCCTGTTTAATATAGAGATTGAATTTACATAGGATTAAGAAAGGTCTCTGTTGAGTGATTGTTGATTATATAATATTGACAAAATATCCATTTGGTCCAGTGGATTTAAAATTTCTTAATTTTTTTTATTCAAAATCTCTATTTGTCCACTCTACCCGTGTTTTTAAACAACTTCATATTTCATTCCCGACTGATTCCTGGCTCAAGATGACTGATTCCTTGACTCTTGCCACTCACCGTGGTCCTGGCCCCAGTGCTCCCCACTGGTTCCCTGCTAGAGCATGCCCCAGAGTTTGAGAGTGTACCATGTATCACCTCCCACTCTCCAAATTTCTGCCCCCTTTACGACCTGGCCCAGGGGAGTTTAACTCTGGGAAAGTCATCTGTACCTGAAAGAGCCCAGACTCAAGTTTCACACTCACTTTGATGTTCTTGATGATGAAAGAGTCATAGCCTGAGTCCCAAACCTCACTTTTCTCCTCCAAACCACCGTAGAGATGGAAGGAATCGGCTTTCTTTTCTCAGGTAAAAGAGTTTTTGCTGGATAACAATGCTGCTCAGTACTTTGTGAAACTCCATATAATTGCTGGGCAGATGAGCACTGAGCAAATGAACAACACAGACACATTCTATACTTTGACTGGAAAGTCGGGAGAGATCTTCAGTGAAGATAAGGTAAGGCTCTCTCTGATCTTCACTCCCCGAACCAAAGTGTCCACTGAGTCGATCACCACAGCGGGCTCTCTCTTGGTGTCCAGGGGTCATGAAAGGTTATGAAGAACTTCTTTCCTTTGCTTGCTCTTTGCAAGACACCCCATGGGCAGTCTGGCATCACTGGTGGGCCTCTGGGATCGCATTTGTCACAGTACTTCCCTACCTAGGACAAAAATGAAGAGCCAACACTGGAAAGGGTCAGGTGCAGGGGATGGACTGTTAACAGAAATGGGACTGTAAAGTGATTTTGCCCTGGTCTGAATTAGTTTTCAAGGAAACATCATTCGACTGCCCAGCAGGAAGGAGAAAACTGACAGTAAACCCATTTCCTAGAAGCATCAGCACAAAGCCAGATCAGCACTCATCTTAGAAAAGGAAATGGATTGTTTGTTTTAGGTGGTCAAGTATCCACACTCTCCAATTCAACATCCCATCTCTCCTAATGCCATTAATTCCGTTTTGTTTGTTTTTAAAATAATTTTTTGTGACTTTACTGAGCTGAAGGGCACATGGTCAATCAACAGAGAATCATGGCAGGGGATGGGATTGGGGGTTGGTTATGACCTATCTGGTTGCATTTCACCAAATATCAATAGTTGATAGATCAGTGAGCGCTTAGTACATGCAAAATGCTGGGGTAAATCTCTATTTGTGATATTTAAGGCTCACAACGATCCCATGAACATTTTTCCAGTGGGAAAACTAAAACACAGTAAGGGCCAAAGGCAGGATTCAAACTCAGGTCTGCCTGATCCCAAAACGTGAATCATTGTAACTTTTTGTTGTTGTTGGCTGCCCTGGGTTTTTGTTGCAGTGTGTGGGATCTTTGTCATGACACACAGAGTTTCTGTCATTGCGATGTGCAGGTTTAGTTGCCCTGCCACATATGGGGTCTTAGTTCCCCAATCAGAGATCAAACTTGCACCCTTTGCATTAGACAGCTGATTCTTAACCACTGGATCCCCAAGGAAGTCCCCCAAAGCCTGATGAACCCTTAACCAGTATGTTGTATTGTGTGTATAAGGATAGATGGATGGGTGGATGGATGGATGGATGGATGAGTGGATGTATGGATGAAGATGTGGTTTCCTTTCTCACAGGGACATGTACTCATTCATTTACCTGTTCATCCAGCACATACTTTTTATTGTGTGCCTCTTTTGTCCAAAACACTAAAGTAGGTAAGAAATGAGTTCACAATAAATTGAAGAGTTTGGGGTCCCTTTGTAGCTTGGCATCTTTTGCGGGGAGACTATACAGTAATTCCTTATTCCCCATTTAGCAATCACTGATAGTCAAAAGTGATTTCATATGTTATCTCATTTGAGCTCAAGGAAAGACCTGTGACTTCAGTGTGGCAGAAACCATCATCCATGTTTTAGGTTAGGGAACTTATCCAAGATCATACAGCCAATAAATGACAGAACCCAAGGATTGAAGACTTCTTCTAATCCAGTGCTCGATTTTCAAGGACACACATTAATTTAGTTTTCTTTTCCCTTGGTGTTTTAGGACAATCAGCTAAAGCTTAAACTCTATGGGGGCAAAAAGAAGGTAAAAATTATACAAGGGAACCTACCTGCTTCCAATGGGCTCTTGCACATCCTCGACAGAGCCATGGACAAGGTGGTCCCCACGTTTGAGAGCAATACTGAGGTGAGAGCAATACTGAGGTGGGAGCTTCAGGTGAGAGTGGTGTCAAGTCACATCCGCCGTCCCTTGTTCCTAAGAGACTCACATTCATGAAGAAAATGCAGGCCAGCACCATGTGCTTGAATTTCTGTCTTTAGTAGAATTCTGACACCAAGAAAGAGAAAGGCATCGGCTGAAGTGACTTAGCAGCAGCAGCAGCAGCAGGTGTAGGAAAGAGGTTGATTTTGTGATCTTTTTCATAGACACACCTGATAACTCAGACCAATAGTCACATAAATCTATCCCTTGTGCATTGTGGAGGAAGGCATATCCTCCCTGTGATAAAATTCATTCCCTCTGATCTATTTGATGATGGCCAAAGACTGTTTTGGAGCTTCCCAGGTGACTCTAGTGGCAAAGAACCCGCCTGCCAAATGCAGGAGACATAAGAGATGCAGGTTCGATCCCTGAGTTGGGAGGGTCCCCTGGAGGAAGGCATGGCAACCCTCTCCAGTATTCTTACCATGGGCAGGACTGGCGGGCTACAGTCCACAGGGCTGCAAAGAGTCAGACATGACTGAAGTGACTTAGCATGCAAAGACTTTCAGAACATGCAGATCTGAACTACTGTTTAAGTAAACACAGGAAACACATGTATAATGTATTGTGGTCAGCCAGATCCTTTTATAGATGTCTACTCTCCTCTTTATTTCCCCGTAGCTTTCCATCAGAAAAGTGAAAGTGTTAGTCACTCAGTCGTGTCCGACTCTTTTACCTCATGGACTGTGGTCCACCAGGCTCCTCCGTCCATGGGATTCTCCAGGCAAGAATACTGGAGTGGGGTGCCATTCCCTTCTCCAGGGGATCTTCCCGACCCAGGGATCAAACCCAGGTCTCCTGCACTGCAGGCAGATTCTTTACCATCTGAGCCACCTGGGAAGCCCATAGATGTCCACACTTCCATGAAATCCTGTCATCAGTCTTTTCACGTTAGAGCAGCTGTTTCCTAAACCACTTCCATTTTTTGTACTGAACTTTAAACAAAATGTCTCTTTTTAGCAAACCATCATGACCATGCTACAACCAAGATACAGCAAGTTCAGATCTTTGTTAGAGGTACGTACTTTTCATGAACTCCTAGAAAGTTTTTTATGTCTAGTCCATGGTACAATAAAATTAGCAGGGGGTATCAATTATAAATACTTTCTGGGGAATTCATATATCTATCTGAGATAGGTTACAGATCCAAATTTTCATTTCTTAAACGCAGAAAACCAATGTGGGACATGCCTTAAATGAAGATGGGGTTGGTGGACCATACACTGTTTTTGTTCCAAGTGATGAAGCATTGAGTAACATGAAGGATGGCACTCTTGATTATCTCCTTTCTTCAGAGGTATTGTATCCCGTGTACTCTAATGGTGTCATGACAGCATCACTGCTTCTGTCTGTACCTACACAGGCTTTTTCTAAATAAGTAGCACATGTACCACTTACATTTCTGCAACCAAGGCAGACATCATTAATCAATCGCAAGTGCTTGGAACTAGTGCTCTGGATCTAAGCCTAGACGTGGCTACCATCTCCCCAGTAGAGCTCCATGTCACTATAAGACCCGTCTATGTCCTTTCTCTTCTAAGATTTCTCAATAGCAAAATCATAAATTTTAAGTTCCCTACAACTCTAAAACTATTTAAGAAATGAAGCCTGGCAGGGCATTCTGGGTCAAGTCTAGGTTAAACGTAAAAGGAATGTTATTTTTAGGGGCTCCCAACTCTCCTTTCTATGGCCTTCAGTTCTCTCCACAATAACCCTCTCCTTATACATCATAAACCTTCAGCTCTCGCACGTCCTCCTCAAGAAAGGAGATTTGTTTTACTCTTTCAGTCTAGGGTAAAAATAATGGACACCATTTAAAGTGTTTCCTCTTCCAGGAATAACAGCCTTAAACGGAAAAGAAAAGTGAAAGTTGCTCAGTTGTGTCTGACTCTTTGCAACCCCCTGGACTATACAGTCCAGGGAATTCTCTAGGCCAGAATACTGGAGTGGGTAGCCTTCTCCAGGGGATCTTCCCAACCCAGGGATCAAATCCAGATGTCCCACACTGCAGGCAGATTCTTTACTAGCTAAGCCACAAGGGAAGCCCAAGAATCCTGGAGTAGGTAGCCTATCCCTTCTCCAGTGGATCTTCCCGACCCAGGAGTCGAACCAGGATCTGCTGCATTGCAAGCAGATTCTCTACCAACTGAGCTATCAGGGAAGCCCAACTGAAAAGAAGCTTAGCTAATTTTGGAATTTTTTATTAGAATGCCAAATAGTGATATTATAGGAAAGGCCACAAGCTTTTTCCCAGTGCCCTGAGGTCCCGCCACCATCTTGGAAATGGGGCAAAACACTACTTGTGACCTCGCATAGATCAGTGTTGATTACACCGAGAGTCTGAGTCTCTTAGAGTAGTGATCCTCAAACTTTAGCGTGCTTAAGAATTACCCAGGGAGGGCTTCTCTCGTGGCTCAGTGGTAAATAATCCTGCCAGTGAGGGAGACGCAAGTTCAGCCCTGATCCAGGAAGATCCCACGTGCCACCGAGCAACTAAGCCCCTGTGTCCCAGCTGTTAAGCCTGCGCTCTAGAGCCAGGAAGCCACGACAAGAGAGACCACTGCAGCGAGAAGCCTGCACACCACAACTGGAGGGAAGCCCCCACCTGCCCCAAGGCACGCCTGTGCAGCGACAGAGATCCAGCACAGACGAAAATAAGTACACAACTTCTTTTAATAAGAGAATTACCCAGGGAACTTGCTAAATAGGCAGATGACAGAAGCTCACCCCAAGAATTCTGCTTTCATGTCATTGGAAATAGACATTTTGGTAAGCACCAGCTTTCTAACTTAGATGTCAAGTCACACTGTTTTTGGCACTTGAAACGTGTTGCCTGAATGGTGCAGAGGGTCACATGGATACGTCCCTTTCTGGAATACTTTCAGGTATCTACAAGGATATCCGCATCCAGAATGCATGCATGCTTAGTCACTTCAGTCATATCTGACTCTTTGCAACCCTATGGACTGTACTCTCCCAGACCCTTCTGTCTTTTGGATTCTCCAGGCAAGAATACTGGAGTGGGTTACCATTTCTTCCTCCAGGGATCTTTCCAACCCAGGGATAGAACCCGTGTCTCTGCCTCCTGCATTGGCAGGTGGGTTCTTGACCACTAGCACCACCTGAGAAGCCCTACATCCAGAATACTTTGCATTAAAAAAAAATAGGTATCAAGGAAATAAGTCAGAAGGTAATCTCTTACACTACAAGCAGATGTTAAACATATTTAGAGATTTGTTACAGATTTTCATTGAAAAAGTCATATTTCCCAATGCCTTTAAAATAGGATGCTATTTTTAAAATATGACTCACATTCAGGTTTCCTGAAACCTAGCTATTATAGGAAAACTCTTTTTTTTTTTTAACTCTATTTTACTTTACAGTACTGTATTGGTTTTGGCATACATTGACATGAATCCATCACGGGTGTACATGAAAGGAAAACTTTTATTCTTCTCTTTAGAACTCATACTCATATTTAATTTTAAAAGCCAAAGAAGTAATCATTTCTCCCCTGGGAATCTATTAAAATTCTGAGATTATATGGTTTTTCNCTATTTTACTTTACAGTACTGTATTGGTTTTGGCATACATTGACATGAATCCATCACGGGTGTACATGAAAGGAAAACTTTTATTCTTCTCTTTAGAACTCATACTCATATTTAATTTTAAAAGCCAAAGAAGTAATCATTTCTCCCCTGGGAATCTATTAAAATTCTGAGATTATATGGTTTTTCTTTGAAACAGATACTTTTTAATAAGAATAAAGGAGTTCTCAGAAACCTAATCAGGTGAATTTAAAATTAAAACCTTTTAGCTAGAATAGAAAAAGTCAACTTTGCTGCTTTTCTGTCAAGCACTTTTGTTCAAGAACCCCCTCTCTTTTTGTAACTCCTTCCAGCAGTGACTGGGGCTGCCTCATTCAGGCTCTCGAGAATAGACTATAATTCTTCCCATCTCCTAGACAAACCTGGACAACATATTAAAAAGCAAAGACATCACTTTGCCGACAAAGGTCTGTGTAGTCAAAGCTTTGGTTTTCCAGTAGTCATGTACCAGTGTGAGAGTTGGACCATAAAGAAGGTTGAGCATCAAAGAATTGATGCTCTCGAACTGTGGTACTGGAGAAGACTCTTCAGAGTCTCTTGGACAGCATGGAGATCAAACCAGTCCATCCTAAAGGAAATCAGTCCTGAATATTCATTGGAAGGACTGATGCTGAAGCTGAAGCTCCACTACGTTGGCCACCCGATTCAGAGGGCTGACTCACTGGAAAAGACCCTGATGCTGGGAAAGACTGAGAGCAGGANAAACCAGTCCATCCTAAAGGAAATCAGTCCTGAATATTCATTGGAAGGACTGATGCTGAAGCTGAAGCTCCACTACGTTGGCCACCCGATTCAGAGGGCTGACTCACTGGAAAAGACCCTGATGCTGGGAAAGACTGAGAGCAGGAGGAGAAGGAGGTGACAGGGTGAGATGACTGGATGGTATCACTGACTCAGCGGACGTGGGTTTGAGCCAGCCCCGGGAGATGGTGAAGGACAGGGTAGCCTGGTGTGCTGCAGTCAGACACGACTTAGCAGCTGAGCAGCAACAACAGCTTCCCGGCTCCATTCAGTGAAATCGCATCAGTAGCTTGAACTCGGTCCCTGGCAAGAATATGGACACCATGGAAACTGGCCAGTACTATGAATCAGGGCTTATTTTTTTCCTCATAGAATGGATTTAACAGCACAGCACTGCTCCTGGCTCTCAATCTTGTTTCTCTCCAAGGCAACATCTTACTTCTCACAAAGAACATATAACTTCAAGTCTCTCAATCCTGAGTCTCAAATTGTTTTTCCACTTCCAAAGTCTAGGTGAGGAATAGAATCATCTTTTCTACCGCTTTCTCTGGTCCAGAGCCAATGTGGGTTAAGATTCCTCAACCTATAGGGAGCTCCCTCTTTCTCCACGAATCTTAATGACATCCTTTAGCTTTACCTTTAGGGAGGAGCCTCAGCGAGAGACAATAAGCTCCCCATCAGTTAGGCCAATGAAATGAAAGGCAGACTGGTTTTATTAGAAGAATGTTTTCCAATTCTGCTTTGGGAATGCCTTGTTTCCTTCCCAGTTATCTTTCTGCTTCTCCTTGAAGCAAAGTTTCAGTCCTGAATGATCTGATCCCTGCAGAGACCATGGCTGCTGATCACAAGTCCCAGGGTATGACTTCATCACTGAACTAGGTAGAAATAAAAGCAAAGGGAACAAGAGGCCAGCCCCTGCCAATTCACAAAGACCTTGTGAGCAAAACGGGACAAAACGAGGTGGCGTGACAGAGTTCAAGGTCGTAGTCACTATTTGGTAGAAAAACTCTCCCTTTCTGTCTCTGGCAGCAAACAACTCAGTTTTGTTGTTTGTTCTCACCTAAAACAGCAAGTAGGAAGTGAATGTCCACATAAAGGAAAGAATGCATTGCACCAACAAGCTCTCCGACAGCATCACCTGTAAGCGAATCCTGTGGATCTAAGCCATCTGGACTAAACTCTGGCTGGATAATGGCCCCCGGCCAGATAAGTGGCAGGCTCAGACAATAGTGGAGTGATGCTGATCAACTCCTTTGTCCCTTTCATTCTCCAGTTTCCTATAGAACGGATCCAATTCCAATTAAGTCCTGAGGCTTTATAAGTGGATAATCCAGCTGATAAAGTCTTTCCTATAAAATAGAGGGCTGGAAGGGGTCCAAACCAACCCTGTTATTTTGCAGCCTAGAGGTTTGAGATGCTTGCTCAGGGTCACACAGAAGAAGAACCAGGACTAAACTCAGATTCTGAAGGTCCAGCTCAGTGACCTTCTCAGGACCTCTTCCCTCCTCCCTTTAATAACTTGCTGGCACAAATGTTTATGCAGGTCCTGCTGTGCTGACTGGGGACACAGTGACTAATAAGCCAGACAGACCTAGTTTCTGCCCTTTAGGAGTTTGAAGTCTACTTTGGTCTGATATTTTCAAGGGGTCCCCGCTTTTCCCCACCCTTTCTGCCACTGAGCATTCAAGCTTGTATTGGCATTGCTTCTGCCTGCAAGTCCTCACTGCTAGGTTCCATAAAGTAGTTGTCAGGGAAAGTTGACTCAGAAGCTAAGTGATTTGCTCAAAGTCTTATGGTAACAGAACCAGGGTTACAGAAACCATCACTTCCAGGGCTGGCCAGCTGGTGATCAATTTCAACATTCTTACCAGTCACCCTGCCCTGTGCTTAATGCTGTTGACCTGTAGATATAGTGGCCTTCCAAGTGTTCATACCAGGACAATTTTGAAAGTGAATGGGGCTGCCAGGATGAGCACTGTAAACCAGGGTTGTTCTAGACAAACGAGGATATGTGGTCCCTCTGCTTACAGGTAATTCCACTGGCATAGGGGCCAAGCGAGAGTGCAGAGAAGAATCTGGGTGAATGGAACTCGGGTTCAGCAGGGCTTTCTTTCCACCTGGGACCTCACACTGTTGACACATGTCTAGCTGGTCAGCCTCTTGGAGGTTATTATGATCTCGATTTGTGATCCTTTACCTTTCCAAGACACAGTAGCTATGGCTGTGCCACTGAAGTAGCAGAATTCAGGGCTTCAAAGCTTGTAACCCCCGGCTGACTCAGCTGGGAGATACAGTCATCCTGTAGTCGACTGCCCCCGCCTTCTTCCCCCAGAGAGTGGTCCCTGTGCACCTTAATTCTGTCCACTGTCTCCAGGGCACCCCTCTAGGGACTGCTCATCCTGCTTAGAGTCCCAAGACTCTTTTTCTATTTCCTGAAGCCTGAGAAACCTTGGAAAGGACCTTGAAGGTGAGATGAACGTGTACCATAAGAACACAGAAGCAGAAAGAGTCCCGGTCACATATCCCTAACAGGACTGTATTTTCCTAAATAACCAGTACATGGCCTGATGAGCCCACAGTTATTTATGGAGTGAGTGAAACAGAATCGCAAACTGAGGCTGTCTTAGAAAATCTAGAAGGTAGCCTTAGACATTGAGAAGGTGATGGAGTAGAGTAACTGAGACCTTGAGTTACTTCTCAGGCTTATAGTCTAAGTTATAAATAGCTTTGCAACCTTGGACGTGGCTGTAAAACTCAGTCTTATCACACATAAAATGAGTCAGCAGTATCCCCACCTCACAAGGCTGTTGGGAGGACTAAATGAGAGGTGCACATAATGAGAACAGCCCCTGCCTGTCACAAAAAATGTTAGTTTTTGGGGGGATGGGGTTTTTCTCACCCTGGATTTCCCAAGAGAGATTATGAGTCATTTATTTTTATTGACCAAGTGACCAGAGTCACTTGAGGAATTTTACACAAGAGAGGGAAATCTGTGTTTTCCTCAATGACTTAAAGAAGTATTTTGATTCCTTTGCAGGGATCGCGGAAGCTGCTGGAACTCATCAGATACCACATTGTCCCGTTTACTCAGGTTGGCCCTCCTTGCCTTCCCTATTTTTCCCCTGTTTTCAACATATCTGGTCTTAAATTTCAATATTTTAGTGCTAGAGAATGTGTGACAATTATTTATTATCTTAGCTCTGAGCACATGCTTATGTGAATAATGAACCTATCATCTAAGAACTCTTCCAAACCCATTGCAGAAAGCTCCCATCACTTTTTTCATAAACTTTCAAGTTAATTTTTCCAGTGAAGACTCTGGGGGCTGCTCTCAGTATCTCTATTGTTCTCTTGTCCTTGCAGCTGGAAGTGGCCACCCTCATTTCAACCCCTCACATCAGGAACATGGCCAACCAGATCATAAGATTTAACACAACCAACAACGTAAGTGAAAACTCTGTCTCTGGTGTCATTGCTCACATGTGTTTTTTCCTCTGCCTATGGCTGTTCATTGGGTTATCCCACCTCAATGCTAATTCACAGGCTTCCGCTCTTTGTGATTGCTTCATTCATTCATTATGGCTTTCCGCAAATATCTGCTGAGCAACTCCAAGTGTGTGAGTCTAAACTAGAAGCCAAGGATAAAGATGTGGAAAAGACAGGCCTACATTCCAGCAAGGAAAATAACCCTTAATCAGCTAATTAGTGACCAGTTAGTTATTTAGTTACAATTATAACAGGGCTCCCATGAGGAAGTTAAGAGGGCTCTGGAGCAGCAGAAGCAACAAAGGAGTAGACAGCAGATCTGGGGCTCTAGAAGTCCTCAGTTAGGAGATGATGCTTCAAAAGATGGGTAGGAGCGAGTTCCAGACAGAAGGAAAAGCAGGTGCAAAGGTCTTGAGATGGGAAGGAACATGACTTGTGTAAGAAACTCAAAGAAGGCAGTGTTATTCAGCTAACTTCTCAGGGTTGTAATATTAGCAGAGATCTGGCAGCAGAGAGATTATGTCTCCTGTTGGTTCACTATGGATGCTGATGGCGATGCCCTCTCATCCTTTCAACAAGTTTCTGTTGGGTGCCAAGAATGTGCCAGGGATCATTCTAGGCCCTCAAGTTTGGAACAAACAGATAAAAGTCCCTGGTTGCATGGAACTTTCATTCTAGTAAATAAGATGATAGATCATAAGCAAATTAAATACATCCTATACCAAAGAGAGATTATGTCTCCTGTTGGTTCACTATGGATGCTGATGGCGATGCCCTCTCATCCTTTCAACAAGTTTCTGTTGGGTGCCAAGAATGTGCCAGGGATCATTCTAGGCCCTCAAGTTTGGAACAAACAGATAAAAGTCCCTGGTTGCATGGAACTTTCATTCTAGTAAATAAGATGATAGATCATAAGCAAATTAAATACATCCTATACCAGAGTAGTAAGTGTTAAAAAAAAAAAAAAAAAAAAAAAAAACCAGCAAAGCAAAGATGGGAAGTAGAAAGTGGGAATGTGGGAATATGGCTGACATTTTAGATACAGTGTCTATGAAATCCTCATGGAGAAGAAAATGTGTGAGCAAAGACCTCATGGAAATGAAGGAATAGGCACTGTGAGTACCTGGGGGAAGAGTATTCCAGAGAGAGGAAACAGAGAGTGCAAAAGTGTGAAGCAAGGAGCGTGCTGGCATAATCAAGGAACAGCAAGGTTCTCGAGGCCAGAACAGAGGGACAAGAGGAATGAGGTCGGAGGAAGTCCAGGCGGTAAGAGGGAGGAGGAGAGGTGTGGTCAGGTCACACGTGGCCTAAAAACTCAGGGCAAGGATGAAGGCTCTTAGTTTAAAAGAGATAAAAGCCGTTATAGGATTTTGAGCAGTGGAGTGATGTGATCAGACATACATCCGGGGAGACTACTTAGGAGGGAATATAATAACTCAGAGAAGAGGGGCAGTGACTAGTGGGGAGACAGGGAAAGGGGGAAAATAGAGGTACACATTACTGGGCATAAGATAGGCTTAATATTACACAACCTGGGGAGTAGAGTCATTTTTTTCTAATAACTGTAAGTGGAAAGTAACCTTTAGAATTTGTGTTGAAGTTTTTTAGTTAAATGGAATGATGGTAACTGAGAGCAGAGTGGTAGCTGAGACCTGGTAAGGAGAGGTTGAATTCCGAAGGTGTTTGGAGGAGACCAACATAATTTGCTGAGGGATCCAATGGGGGATGAGGAAAGAGGAAGCCAGAGATGTTTCCTGAGCTTCTGACTGGAGCCACCAGAAAGGTGTTGCCATTAGTATCACCCAGAGAGATTTGGAAGGAAAGTAGAGAACAGAATTCTTTGCTAATTTGTTCATTTTCTGCTCTCTCGCCTACACCATAAGCAGGAACTTGTCCGAGTTTGTTCACTGATAGCTCCTGAGACCCCAAAGTGGAGTCACTCCAGTGTATCTGAACAAATGGATCTCCCTTTCACCATGGGGGTAAAACAGCTTGCCCAAGGTCTCATAGCAAATATATCACAGAACTCAAATAGTTACACCTCTTCCCCAGTCCAGCACTGGCAAGGCCCATTTCTGCAAAGACATCCTTGCTTAGAATCAGTTGAGAATTCATTCAACAGGTTCTTCTTTCCCTGTCAGCCAAGCCCTTCTAACCACAATCCTCCCCTCAGCAGAAAGTTAGGTGAAGTTGAAGCCTCTTTCGAGAAGCTGCCACCATTCGGATCTGCCTGGGGGCCACCCGTGCTCCTCAGGTAGAAAGATGGTGCTGTTTCTCTCCAGGGACAGATTCTGGCGAATGGCATGGCACTGGAAGAAATGGAGGTTGCTGCCAAAAACGGCCGGATTTACACGCTGAGGGGAGTCCTCATCCCTCCCTCCATCATCCCAATCCTGCCCCATCGCTGTGATGAAACAAAGAGAGAGATGAGACTGGTAAGGAAACTGGGAAACTCAATAAGGGGACCCTAAAGAGCCCTCACAGAGCAGACCATTCCGTCCTCATGACTCTGAGGGAACCGACGGGGAGAGTCTCACGTGGGAGCCTTGTTCTAAAGGCTTTTCTGTCTTCATGAAGAGGCAGGGGGACCTGAGGTCCTATTTCATTGAACACAAACCAAAGTTCCTGGGGGAATTTCCACTGACAATTGCTACTCTGGCATATTCATTTTCTAAAGCTGCCATAACAAGTCGCCACAAAACAAGTGACTCAAAGTAACGAATTCATTCTCTCAACAGTTCTGGAAGCCTGAAGTCCAAAGTCAGGGTTCCCTATTCCCATTGAAACTTTTTAGCTCAGCTGGTTTTAATCAGAACAACTAAACTTCAACAAGCTTTTGAACAACCTGGACCAGAGCCACCCCACAACAAGGCGGGGATCCACAGGTGCCCTTGTCCTCCACAGACTTCCTTCCCTGAACTTGAACAACAGCTGTTCAGGGTGGGGGAGCTCTAACTCCAACTGTTGACCCTATCAAGTCTTTCCTGCAGATTGTTCAAGAGCTTATTCTCCATTTCCCCCCCAAAAAGAATCAAGATGTGGTCTTGAGCCACCCAAAGAATTTTAGTTAAATAAGAAGAGCTTCCCCATAGCTACCTTAGAATGAAGTCTTCTTTTACTGTTTTATCTGGATATAAATCAAACCAATGTGCTCTGGTTTACGGTTGTTCTGATCAGATCTATTAAAAGTAGCAGTGAATTATCTGAAAAGTATCGAGGGCTAGTAAACAGTAGGAATAGCTAGTCCCTTCTAGAAATCTTTCAGAACCCATAGCTGCCTTTGGGCATGTACACTTAGATTTAGAGGTTTAATTAATAACTCTATATGCCAGTTAGGCACAGAAGGCAATGGCACCCCACTCCAGTACTCTTGCCTGGAAAATCCCATGGATGGAGGAGCCTGGTAGGCTGCAGTCCATGGGGTCACTAAGAGTTGGATAGACTGAGAGACTTCACTTTCACTTTTCACTTTCCTGCATTAAAGAAGGAAATGGCAACCCACTCCAGTGTTTTGCCTGGAGAATCCCAGGGACGGGGGAGCCTGGTGGGCTGCCGTCTCTGGGGTCGCACAGAGTCGGACACGACTGAAGCAACTTAGCAGCAGCAGCAGCATACCAGTTAGGATCCCTGCCGGATACAGAATTTATCCCAATGGTTCAAATGAAGAGTCTTTAATTAAGAACCTGTGGCAGAGCACTTTTCACTTTCCTGCACTGGAGAAGGAAATGGCAACCCACTCCAGTGTTCTTGCCTGGAGAATCCCGGGGACGGGGGAAGCCTGGTGGGCTGCCGTTTCGGGTCGCACAGAGTTGGACACAACTGACATGACTTAGCAGCAGCAGCAGCAGCAGCAGACAGAGGGGTGGGCAGGGCTGAGGAAACAAGCAAGTGATGCTGGGCCACCCAAGGAGAAGCAGTGGCAGGAAACCAGTACAACGGAGAACCAAGGGTGTGTAGGAGTGGGGATCACCTGCAGCCACTGGGAGCAGGGCAAAGGGAAGAAGAGGCGTCCTCCAGGAGCTGGAGGGATGGCACTCGAGCAGAGAGGGAGCAAGAAAGAGACACCTTGACCCTGTCCTCCTCCTACCCACCGATATCCTGCTGGCCCCTCAGCCAGACCAGTTGGAAGTTGGTGAGGAAGCCCAAGGTTGACCTGCGGAAGCAAAGAACCCAGTAGAGAAAGTCAGAGGGACTTGAGTGTGTAGTCAATGCTAATGCTTCGTTCTTAGAACAGGTGGGCAGCTGCAGTGTCCCCTCAGGGGCAGGGGCCTCCCTACATGGCTGAGGGTTAACCAGAAGCCTGAGGCCTGCAGACGGTCTGAACCTGAAAGAGAATGAGGAAGGGGTTCCTCTGAGCAGACCTAGTTACTTCTCCCAAACCTCTCTGGCGCTGACATCACTCCTTCTCTCTAGGGAGGAGGCAGTAGGGGCAGGGAGAGGGGCCAAGAGTGGGATGCTAGTGGGACCATCTTTCTAAGGGGCGTAAGGAGACATAAGGCCAGATGCAGTGGCCTGGAGCCCTGACTGACCCCTGTCCTTCCTTCCAGGGCACCTGTGTGAGCTGTTCCCTGGTGTACTGGAGCAAATGTCCTGCCGACTCCGAGCCCACAGTGAGTGTGACAGCTTCAGGGAAGCACACGTCACCCCAGCAACCCCACGGGTGTGATTTCTCATCCTTCCCACCTTCCCTCTTAAAAGATAATCATTCCAACTAGGATAATAAGAAGTTGGCTCCTAGCCTGTTCTATCTGGGGGGACGGTAGAAAGATAGATCACAGATCTGTGTTTGAGTTCTTGCTCACTTACCCAAGGTAAGTTGCTTCACATTTTACTCTAATTTTCTTATCTGTAAATAGTAAAAATAATAATAGCAACATCTGCAGCAGAAGCAGGATTCAGTTCAGTTCAGTTCAGTCGCTCAGTCGTGTCCGACTCTTTGTGACCCATGAATCGCAGCACACCAGGCCTCCCTGTCCATCACCAACTACCGGAGTTCACTCAGATTCATGTCCATCAAGTCAGTGATGCCATCCAGCCCTCTTATCCTCTGTCGTCCCCTTCTCCTCCTGCCTCAAATCCCTCCCAGCATCAGGGTCTTTTCCAGTGAGTCAACTCATCGCATGAGGTGGCCAAAGTATTGGAGTTTCAGCTTTAGCATCTGTCCTTCCAAAGAACACCCAGGACTGATCTCCCTTAGAATGGGCTGGTTGGATCTCCTTGCAGTCCAAGGGACTCTCAAGAGTCTTCTCCAACACCACAGTTCAAAAGCATCAATTCTTTGGCACTCAGCTTTCCTCATAGTCCAACTCTCACATCCATACATGACCACTGGAAAAACCATAGCCTTGACTAGATGGACCTTTGTTGGTAAAGTAATGTCTCTGTTTTTCAATATGCTGTCTAGGTTGGTCATAACTTTCCTTCCAATGAGTAAGCTCCTTTTAATTTCATGGCTGCAATCACCATCTGCAGTGATTTTGGAGCCCCCNGTCTTCTCCAACACTACAGTTCAAAAGCATCAATTCTTCGGTTCTCAGCTTTCTTCACAGTCCAACTCTCACATCCATACATGACCACTGGAAAAACCATAGCCTTGACAAGATGGACCTTGGTTGGCAAAGTAATGTCTCTGCTTTTTAATATGCTATCTAGGTTGGTCATAACTTTTCTTCCAAGGAGTAAGCGTCTTTTAATTTCTGGCTGCATTCACCATCTGCAGTGATTTTGGAGCCCAAAACATAAAGTCTGACACTGTTTCCACTGTTTCCCCATCTATTTGCTACGAAGTGATGGGGCCAGATGCCATGATCTTCGTTTTCTGAATGTTGAGCTTTAAGCCAACTTTTTCACTCTCCTCTTTCACTCTCATCAAGAGGCTTTTTAGTTCCTCTTCACTTTCTGCCATAAGGGTGGTGTCATCTGTGTATCTGAGGTTATTGATATTTCTACCAGCAATCTTGATTCCAGCTTGTGCTTCTTCCAGCCCAGCGTTTCTCATGATGTACTTTTCATATAAGTTAAATAAGCAGGATGACAATATACAGCCTTGAGGTACTCCCTCTCCTATTTGGAACCAGTCTGTTGTTCCATGTCCAGTTGTAACTGTTGCTTCCTGACCTGCATATAGGTTTCTCAAGAGGAAGGTCAGGTGGTCTGGTATTCCCATCTCTCTCAGAATTTCAGAGCACTGCAGAGCATTAAGTAGAGTTCCCTGTGGCTACAGTATGTTCCCATTAGTCATCTATTTTATACATAGCATCAATAGTGTATATGTGTCAATCCCAGTCTCCCAGTTCATCCCAAGGAAAAGGGTTAATTTCTTTAATATTTCACTAGCCTGTCTCTTACCCCCGTTTATGGCGTCACCAGTAATCCTACTGAGTCCCCCTCTCTGAAATATCCGTAAGTCCCCTAGTTTATGTCATCCAGTCATTACTGAATGGTGGTACAGCCTATCTACTCAATCTTGACCCCTTCAGATCCATTTTCCTCAATGGAACCAAACGAATCTTTCAAAAATACGAAGTTGAATTCCTCTACAGCCCTATTTCCCGTGAATGTTGAAACCTCTTAATTGGATGAAAAGCCTTATATGAACTCATCCATTCTTAATAAACCTTTTATANGTGGTACAGCCTATCTACTCAATCTTGACCCCTTCAGATCCATTTTCCTCAATGGAACCAAACGAATCTTTCAAAAATACGAAGTTGAATTCCTCTACAGCCCTATTTCCCGTGAATGTTGAAACCTCTTAATTGGATGAAAAGCCTTATATGAACTCATCCATTCTTAATAAACCTTTTATATATCAAGATACCCTCATTTTTAAGTCCAGGTCCCTGCTGTTTGGGGCTTCAGGGGAAATCTAGGCCACTAGATAGTAAGATTTGAGAGCAAAGACTGATTTTATTGTATAGTCGTTCACATGAAGGACTCAAAAGTTATTGGCTGAATGAATACAGTGATGTACACTGAATAAAATGATGTTTATTATAATGCAGTTCATATTAAGTAAAATTATCTGGATGGCTAATGTAGAAAATCATTAAATAAATTAGGTAGAACAGTATAAAGAATTGGTATATACTATTAAAATTGTATTTGGCTTATGTTCAGCCTGGTAAAGAACAGGCACTGTAGAAAATAATAAATAAAGCTGTGTATATAGTATATTTCTAATATCAGACATGTATGGATATAAAGATGAATTTGGGAAAACTATCAGGACATTAATATACTAATATGTCTTGAGTGTCAGGATTGTTTTCATGTCTATGCCTTTCCTATATTTTCCAAATATTCTATAATCGTGATATTGCTTTTTTTTTCAAAATTCATTATAAAATGTATTTTTGTATTCTATAGAAAACAAACTCATGGTTACCAAAGGGGGAAAATGGCAGGGAGGAAATTAAGTTTGGAATTAATCTACCCACACGCCTATATATAAAATATATAAAGTAAATAATCAACAAAGGCCTGCTGTTTAGCCCAGGGAGACATATTCAATATTTTATAATATATAAGGGAAAATAATCTGAAAAACAATATGTATTTTTAGTATATAAAAGATTATATATAGATAGAAAGCTGAATCACTGTACTGTATACCTGAAACCAACACAACATTGCAAATCAACTATTTGTCAATTTTAAAATGTACTTTTGTTATTTAGACCACTATATTCAACTCAGAAGAACCAATTATTGTTTAGTGCTTTGACTTTATAGGATTCCTTTTACCTTTGATAAAAGAAAAATGCCAGCTTTATGCTCATGCACTTAAAAGAAAAGTTCTAATTTTAAATAATACAATATAGCTCAGGGTATAGAAGCAGAAACAAAGACCAAAAGAACGAAAAAGCACACACAAAAAGCATTTGCTGTCTATAGAGATTGCCCAATTAGATATCTGGAATGCTCTAGCCATTCTCATTTCAAAGCTGATAGATACAGTGTCCCCTACCCCCACCCCCCAGCAGCATTGCAAAAAATGGAAACAATAATTGTTGAATTATCATATTGGATGTGAGTCTGAGTGAACTCCAGGAGTTGGTGATGGACAGGGAGGCCTGGCCTGCTGTGATTCATGAGGTCGCAGAGATTCAGACATGACTGAGCAACTGAACTAACTAACTAGGTTTTGTGAGGGCGTGGAATTCATATGCTAATGAGTGGGAGGATCATCCCTACCATTGGGGAATCACCCTCTCCTCCCTCTTTTGACCCTGCCTTGTAGCTGTCCTGCCACCTTTGGGTGTATCTGTTGGTTTATAGATTAGGGATTAAGTACTTGAATTTGACTTGTCATCTTGGACCCAATTGATTTTATTTTTTATTTTATTTTTTTTTGTTATTGTTGTATATAGATTTTATTGTGTTGAGGTATTTTTTTCCATAGCCATATTGTTGAGAGTTTTGTTATGAAAGAAGGGTGCATTTTGTGAAATACTTTTTCTGCATCGATTGAGATTATTATGTGATTTTTATCCTTCACTTGTTACTGTGACATATCACACTTATTGTTTTGTAGCTGCTGCACCATCCTTGCATCCTTGGAATGAATCTCACTCCACCATGTTGTATGATTCCTTTAATATCCTGTTTAATTTGTTTTGCTAATATTTGTTGAACATTTTGCATCTATGTTCATCAGGGATATTGTCTTATTATTTTTTCTTTTTTTTCTTTTTTTTTTGTAGTATCTTTGTCTGCTTTGGTATCAGGGTAATGATGGCCTATAAAATGAGTGTAAGTGAATTCCTTATTCTTCTATTTGTTGGAGGAATTTGAGAAAGTTGACATTTGTTCTTCTGTAAATTCTTGGTATTATTCACCAGGTTTAATTTCCTTACTAGTCATTGGTCTTTTCAGATTTTCAGTTTCTTCCCAATTCAGTCATTGTAGGTTTTATTTTTCCAGAAATTTATCCATTTCTTTTTGGTTGTCCAATATGTTGTTTTATAATTTTTTCATAATAATTGTCTATTATCCTTTATTTATTTATTTATTTTTATTTTTATTTTTTTTAAAATTTTACTTTACAGTACTCTATTGGTTTTGGCATACATTGACATGAATCTGCCACGGGTGTACACGAACTCCCAAACATGAACCCCCCTCCCACCTCCCACCCCATATCATCCCTCCATATCATCCCCATACACCAGCCCCAAGCATCCTGCATCCTGCATCCTGCATCGAACACAGACTGGCGATTGGTTTACATTATATCCTTTTGCTATGTCCTTCGTTCAAAGGTTGTGTTCTGCCCCCTTCCCTCCTGTTTCATGCTCTTTGCCTGAGCCCCGTCCAGACCCACAAGGTTACCTTTACAATCTTCTGGAGAGACAACCAGAAAATAGCTGGCTTTGGGAAGGAAATACTCTATAATATTCTCCCCCCTAATCCTACACAGTACTGGTCACACTGGAGATTTGGGGGATGCCCAACTCCAGTCCAGGTGTCCCAGGAGGTCATCACGACTTGACCTGCCAAGGGATCTGGTCCTCGAAAGATAGTCACGCCTCAACCTGTTCGGGGATCCACTAATCCCGGGGGTCCCAGGAGGTCATCACGCCTTGGCCTGCCTAGGGATTTGGTCCTCGAAACATTGTCATGCCTCAACCTGCTTAGGGATCCGCTAGTCCCAGGTGTCCCAGGAGGTCGTTATGCCTCTACCTGCCCGGGGATTCGATCTCTAGGAGGCTGTCATGCCTCAGCTTGCCTGGGGATCTGCACCCTGACCCAGGGATGCCTGGCTCTCAGGTTGCAACAGTTCTGGGTAGGATAAGCTTCAGAAAGACTCACCCCTAAGGAAGTCCACCTATGGAAACAGAAGGAAGCCTATTACTTATGGGACTGTGCCCAGTCTCAGCAATAACTCAGGAGCCCAATGAGAACCCCACTGCCTTTTTGGAAAGGCTAAAAGAGGCACTCCAAAAGTTTACCAATCTGGACTTAGACTCTTACGAGTGACAGGTGATTTTAAAGGACAAATTCCTGTCCCAGTGTGCATCAGATATCAGAATTAAGTTACAACAACTACAACAGCAGAACCCTTCTGCCTATTTAGATGAGATGGTCCAGACAGCCACCAATACCTTTTATAACAGAGAACAGGAGAAGGAGGCCAAGGCCCATGAGAAGGAGAGAAAGAAAGAGACAAAGCATGCCCAGATGCTGGCCGCCCTCCAGAGAAGCCTTATGGCAAACCCCGAGTCCTTGAAAGACAAGGCATGAGACAAATGCCTGATCTTTAGACAGGCTGGGCATTGGACCAAAGAATGTCCAAACCATGACAAGTCTCCTGGAACGGCTTGCCACAAATGCCATCAACTGAGAGACTGAACGGCACTCTGCTCTTGGGACCCAAGAGCAAGGTCAAGTGCCAAGCCTACACTCACGATGGTTCAAGAGGACTTAAGTGGCCTGCTCCAGCCAGCCCGCCTGTCGCAGATAACCATCACGGGGCTGAAGCCAGGGGTGTAACTGGATGTGGCAGGTAGATCCAAAAATTTCTTGGTTGACACAGGGGCTACCTACTCTGTCTTGATCTCCTACTCCGGAGCCTTCTCCTCCCATACCTGTACCATTTTGGGTGCTACAGGAAAGGCAACTACTAAAAGATTCATCCGACACTTCTTTGTTGCTGGGATGGACAAATATTTTCCCACCAGTTTCTGGTGGTGCCTGAGTGTCCTACTCCCTTATTGGGAAGAGAGATACTCACTAAACTGAGGACCACCCTTGTGATGGGAAGTTTTTCAGCCCCTAGAGCTCTACAGCTCTTGGTTACTACTGAAGAACCAATTACACCTTCAATAGAGAGGGATCAAAAACTATGGGAAGACAAAATTAACCCCCAGGTGTGGGACCAGGGGATTCCTAGAAGAGCCCACCAAGCTGAACCGGTCATCATTGTCCTCCAAGATCCCACTCAGTTTTCTACCTGGAAACAATACCCTCTCAAAAGAGAGGCTTGGGAGGGACTACAGGCTTTAATAAATTCCTTGCCTGTGGGCTATTGGTCCCCACCAATTCATCATGTAACATCCCAATCCTCTCAGTAAAGAAAAAAGACAGAACCTGGCGAATGGTTCAAAATCTCTGGATGATAAATGAAACTGTAGTCCCCCTTCTATCCCACAATACCCAATCCCTATGTAATCTTGGGAGAAAGCCCACCCAGTGCCAAGTGGTTTACAGTCTTGGATCTCAAAGTTGCACTTTTTGCATACCACTGGCTAAAGAATCCCAATATCTTTTTGCCTTTGAGTGGGAGGCCCCAGGAGAAAAACACCAACAGATGACTTGGACAGTATTACCTCAGGGGTTCAGAGATAGCCCCCACCTGTTTGGACAGGCCCTTAGCCGGGATCTCCTAGATCTGGACCAGGGACCTAAGGGGAAAATATTACAATACGTAGATGACCTGCTAATCTGCTCTCCAGATGAGAAAAGTGCCCATCTCAAAGTTGCACTTTTTGCATACCACTGGCTAAAGAATCCCAATATCTTTTTGCCTTTGAGTGGGAGGGCCCAGGAGAAAAACACCAACAGATGACTTGGACAGTATTACCTCAGGGGTTCAGAGACAGCCCCCACCTGTTCGGACAGACCCTTAGCAGGATCTCCTAGATCTGGACCAGGGACCGAAGGGGAAAATATTACAATACGTAGATGACCTGCTAATCTGCTCTCCAGATAAGAAAAGTGCCCAACAACATGCAATTCAGGTTCTAAACTTCTTGGGAGAAAGGGGATATAAAATCTCCCGTGCTAAGGCACACATGTTCGAGACAAAGGTCACTTACCTGGGAGTTCAGATTACACACGGGTCCAGGAGGCTGTCCTCTGATTGGGTACAAGGAATCCTCCAGTTGCCCTCCCCCACGACTCGAAAACAATTGCGAGCTTTCCTGGGGCTAACTGGATATTGTAGAATCTGGATACCCAACTATGGTCTAATTGCCCAGCCCTTATATGAAAGCTTAAAGGGATGGGATGATTCAATCCCACTGATGTGGGGGAACCCCTCAAAAGAAGGCAGAGGCTACACTAAGACAGGCCTTAACTCAGGCACCTGCCTTGAGGTTGCCAGACCCAGAAAAAGCATCCCAACTTTATGTCCATGAAAGAGAGGGAATAGCTTTGGGAGTGTTAACTCAAAGGTTGGGATCTGAGCCCCAGCCTGTAGCTTACTTATCCAAAAACCTCGATCCAACTACCTGAGGCTGGTCCCCCTGCCTTCGAAATCTTGCAGCTATTGCAAACATGATAGAAGATGCTTTAAAACTCTCCTTTCGGAGCAAACTATTTTTACCAGCCACCAAGTAAAACAACTCCTAAATGGGAGAGGCCATTTACGGATGTCTGATCAAAGGATCCTCAGAAATCAAGTAATGCTGATGGGAAATCCAGGCCTCACTATATCCCCTTGTGAGGTTCTTAACCCAGCCACACTCCTGCCTACCCCGAGGGCTCTCTCCCCTTTCACTTTTGTCTGGAAACCTTGGACCACTGGACAAAACCCTGAGACGGATTGTCAGAAGATCCTCTGACCAATCCTGAGGAAATCTGGTACACTGATAGAAGCAGCTTTGTCTTGGATGGAAAAAGAAGAGCTGGGTATGCAGTAGTCTCCAATTTTGAGACCATAGAGGCTAAGCCTCTGCCACCAGGTACTTCAGCCTAATTAGCTGAGCTCATAGCCCTGACTTACTTTAAATATAATACTCAATTTAAAAGGAAAATCATCAGATTTCCCTTTAGCTGGTTATGACTGTTATTTCCCTGAAAGATACTGTTGCTGCCTGATTATCTCAGTTGATTCCATTTTTATCAATCAGAGTTTCATATATTGAAGAAGAGTCAAATGAAAATAGTTGTAACGTCTTTTTTAGCAGACGGAAGGATGAGCCACTTTCTCCCAGTGTACAGGGTGTCCAACGGAGTGTCAGGACCACAGCCAGTGTCCAAAGGATGGATAAATAAGTTAAGGAATGTGTGCTGGTCAGTTTACCCTTGTCGATTCTGCTGATTGGATCATCAGTCTCAGTACCATCCTTTAATATGTGTGATGTGATTCTGTGGCTGCAGTACTGACTGTATTACATCTATATAGAAATATGAAGTGTGTGTCTCCAGGTATTTAGGTCGTTAAGCATTCTGAGTCCCACAGACAGTATTAATATTCAGTGCTAGAGGCCCAGCTATGTATGCCTTTATGCCATACCATACTGAGTCATCTTCGTCTTCAGCTCTTCTCAAGAGTTTTAAATTGGCTAATAGTTGGCTACATGTGTGCCGGCTAACTCTTTAAGTTGTGTCCGACGCTTTGCAACACTATGGCCTGTAGCCCACCAGGCTTCTCCTGGGGATCTTCGTGACCCAGAGTTTGAACTCACCTGTCTTAGGCCTCCTACATTGGCAGGCGGGTTCTTTACCACTAATGCCACCTGGGAAGCCTAGTTTGCTACACAGGGAAAGCTAAAACTGATATGCTCTGATGTGAGTAATCATTTGAAGGTTTAAATTCCATTCAGCAATATTTACTCAACATCCATAGTGTATCAGGCCTTTTTATGTACTTTATTTCGTTCAGTTGCATCAATGACCCATGAAGTTGATGCATTATCACTTACATTTTGAGGACAGTATTATTGCTGTTAAGATAAATTAATTCAGTTGACATAGTAAGTAGCTGAGTTGACAGCCAATCCAAGATTCTGTAGTATCCAACTCTATTACTCTAGTCTGTTGCTTCTTGAAATAATTTTAGAGGGAGTTTGGTTTAGTACAAAAAATTCATGCATTGTTTTGACACAAATCTGAATCCTTGCTTCATGTTTTGTTTGTTCTATGACTTTGAGTAAATTACATACATTTTCCCAGCTCATTTTCTTTTTAAAAAATTTATCTTATTGAAGTGTAGTTGATTTACAATGTTGTGTTTCTGGTGTACAACCAAGTAATTCAGTAATATCTACTTTTTCTTAATATTCTTTTCTGTTATGGTTTATTACAGGAGACTGAATATAGTTCTCTGTGCTGTACAGTAAGACCTTTTTTTTCTTCTTCTTCTTTTTTAATTTTTTTTTTTTTACTTTACAATACTGTATTGGTTTTGCCATAGATTGACGTGAATCCACCATAGGTGTACATGAGCTCCCAACCCTGAACCCCCCTCCCACCACCCTCTCCATATCATCTCTCTGGGTCATCCCAGTGCACCAGCCCCAAGCATCCAGTAAGACCTTTTTAATCCATTCTATATATAATAGCTTGTGGCTGCCAGTCCCAAACCCCCAATCTATCCCTTTCCCACCCCTCTCCCTTAAGCAACCATAAGTCTATTCTCTGTGTCTATGAATCTGTTTCTGTTTCATAGATAAGTTCATTTGTGTCATATTTTATATTCCACCTATAAGTGATATCATAGAACATTTACCTTTCCCTTTCTGACTTACTACACTTATTATGATAATCCCTAGTCCATCGGCATTGCTGAAAAGGGCATTATTTCATTCATTTTTATTGCTGAGTAGTAGTCCATTGTCTCTATATGAGATGTGTATAAGAGACAGCTCAGCTGACTGAGCAGTNTTACCTTTCCCTTTCTGACTTACTACACTTATTATGATAATCCCTAGTCCATCGGCATTGCTGAAAAGAGCATTATTTCATTCATTTTTATTGCTGAGTAGTAGTCCATTGTCTCTATATGTCACAGCTTCTTTATCCATTGGTCTGTCAATGGACACTTAGGTTTCTGCCATGTCCTGGCTATTGCATAGTGCCACAATGGGCATAGGGGTGCATGTATCTATTTTGAGTTATATTTTTTCCAGATATATGCCCAGGAGTGGGATTGTCCAGCTTATTTTCTACATCTGCCAACCATACTTTGTTTGACATAATTTAGATATCACATAAATGATATTTTTTACTATCTATACTGTTAAAACATTATTATAAAGTATTATTAACACATATACAATATTAAACAGTCCCTTCATTATCTGAGTAGAGATTTGTACAGGAAAAGGAAGTATTTCACAATATACATACAGTAACATTTCATATCTTCTCCCACTAAATTATACATAAATGTCTTAAAATTGGCTGAAAGAAAATAAGTGCATTGAAAATAATGTCACTTCAAAGGGGAAGCAGAAGTGCATAAAAATCAATGTTGCGTAACTAAACATTTTGAAAACACATATACATCTCAAAAGTGGAGGGGAAGCAGTAATAGTGGAAAAATGAACTCTAAGCCATGAAATTCTGCCACAAAACAGACATGTAAACCAGCGAAGATCCAGATCTTTCAGTTTAATTCAGCTGCCCAGTCATGTCCGACTCTTTGCGAACCCCATGGACTGCAGCATGCCAGGGTTCCCTGTCCATCACCAACTCCCAGGGCCTACTCATGTTCATCGAGTTGGTGATGCCATCCAGCCAGCTCATCCTCTGTCATCCCGTTCTCCTCCCACCTTCAATCTTTCCCACCATCAGGGTCTTTACTAACAATCTGGTTCTTTGCATCAGGTGGCCAAAATATTGGAGTTTCAGCTTCAGCATCGGTTTTTCTAATGAATATTCAGGACTGGTTTCCTTTAGGATTAACTGGTTGGATCTCCTTGCAGTCCAAGGGACTCTCAAGAGTCTTCTCCAGCAACACAGTTCAAAAGTATCAATTCTTCACTGCTCAGCTTTCTTCATAGTCCAACTCTCACATCCATACATGACTACTGGAAATACCATAACCTTGACTAGATGGACTTTTGTTAGCAAAGTAATGTCTCTTCTTTTCAATATGCTGTCCAGGTTGGTCATAACTTTTCTTCCAAGGAGCAAGTGTCTTTTAATTTCATGGCTGCAGTCACCATCTGCAGTGATTATGGAGCCCCCCAAAATAAAGTCAGTCACTGTTTCCCCGTCTATTTGCCTTGAAGCAATGGGACCGGATGCCAAGATCTTTGTTTTCTGAAGTAGAAGACAAAGTCCTGACACAATTGGAAAATGTGGGAAAACTTGTTAAAAAGATGAAGTAGGTGACAGACCATGTAGGACCCAAAGGAAAAGGTTCAGAAGTCCAAACTGGGCCTACTAGTTTCTGAAGTGAGAGAAAGCATGTCATACACTAAATTGCTGCTGCTGCTGCTGCTGCTAAGTCACTTCGGTCGTGTCCGACTCTGTGCGACCCCATAGACGGCAGCCCACCAGGCTCCCCCATCCCTGGGATTCTCCAGGCAAGAACACTGGAGTGGGTTGCCATTTCCTTCTCCAATGCATGAAAGTGAAAAGTGAAAGTGAAGTCGCTCAGTCGTGTCCGAACCTCAGCGACCCCGTGGACTGCANGACGGCAGCCCACCAGGCTCCCCCATCCCTGGGATTCTCCAGGCAAGAACACTGGAGTGGGTTGCCATTTCCTTCTCCAATGCATGAAAGTGAAAAGTGAAAGTGAAGTCGCTCAGTCGTGTCCGACCCTCAGCGACCCCGTGGACTGCAGCCTTCCAGGGTCCTCCGTCCATGGGATTTTCCAGGCAAGAGTACTGGAGTGGGGTGCCATTGCCTTCTCCAACTAAATTGCTATGTATTTCCAAAGAAGAGGCAGGAATTGAGTTTTCAATTTGAGAGACATTATAGACTCTCAAGAAAAGATGAAAAACACAAACTAATATAAAGAGAATTATTTGTAAACTTTATATGCATTAGGCAAAGATTGATGTATGGTATAAAGTGAAAAATGTGCATTGTGTATAAATCAGCTCTTTTGGAAGTTTTCCCTATTAATTGCAGGTCTTACACACACATACACACATGCATGCATAAATATGTATATATATGCATACAAAATACATACAAATTTATGCATATGTGAATGTCACTGAAGGATATATACTTGTGTAATTAAGTTGCATATATACATACACATTTATATATTTATGATATTATTGTTTTGACATAAATTGATGTTAAAGAAATGAAAAATTCACTTAAATGTTTCTTCACAGATTCAGGATCACGTTCTTTTCTGAATGGAGGGCTGTGGTGTTACTGTGGAAATGTGCAAATTTTGACAATTAGTGATCAAGACAACTTATATAAAGATATCATTTATTATGTATACACTGAATATTTCTGCTTTATTGAATATGCCAAAGCCTTTGACTGTGTGGATCACAATAAACTGTGGAAAATTCTTGAAGAGATGGGAATACCAGATCACCTAACCTGCCTCTTGAGAAATCTGTATGCAGGTCAGGAAGCAACAGTTAGAACTGGACATGGAACAACAGACTGGTTCCAAATAGGAAAAGGAGTACGTCAAGGCTGTATATTGTCTCCCTGCTTATTTAACTTATATACAGAGTACATCATGAGAAACACTGGACTGGAAGAAATAAGCTGGAATCAAGATTGCCAGGAGAAATATCAATAACCTCAGATATGCAGATGACATCACCCTTATGACAGAAAGTGAAGAGGAGCTAAAAAGCTCTTGATGAAAGTGAAAGAGGAGAGTNGGGGGGGGGGTGTATGGATTCTGTTCAACTAGGAAGTGGTCTCCTCATACACTAAAGGTGACCATTAACTTGCTCAGAAAGTTTCAAAAGCCCCTCTCTTCAGCCTTCCCCTTGCCTGATTTTTCCCTGCCTCATCCACTAACCCTTGTGAGATTTGATAATATGGGCTAAGTGATAATGTCATATAAAGGTAAAACTCCACAAAGTTTCCAAGCCATCCTTAGACCTCAGACATGGTTCACCTTTATCAACAGATGGAGTGTACACAAGCAGGGAGATGCCTATCTACATGAATTGGTAGAAAGATAGAAGCGACTGAAGCTAACTCTGCAGATTAAGTTAATACCGACTACTCCTCCCATCCCTATACAGCTACGGTCTATGGGAGCTGGGAGAGAGAACATCTTGAGAAATTGTGTATTAGCCAAAAGAATCTAGATTTTAGTTAGTGTTACTTGCTTAGTCATGTCTGGCTCTTTGTGACTCCAAGGACTTAGCCCACCAGGCTCCTCTGTTCATGGAATTCTCCAGGCAAGAATCCTTCTGCAGGGGATCTTCCCTACCCAGGAATCTGCACTTCAGGCAGATTCTTTACCATCTGAGCCACCTGGGAATTTTGGAGGAGAGAATAAATATCTCCAGAAGAAAATTTTGCTTGGCTGTAAAACATACTCTGTNAAAAAAAAAACTTTCTTGAGGATAAGATTGTTTTTCTATGGTAATGCATTTTTAAAGTATAAGCCAGCTTGAAAATATATTGTCCACTTTCTTGAGAATACCTATCATAAATTGAAGACAACTTCTGTTAAATTTTATGGAAGAGAAGCATTTTTAAATTTGATCTCTTCCTCTGAGTTTTTCTTGAAACTCCTATATTTAAATGTACATAACTCCTCTAGATTCTTGTGAGTAGATAGTTTATATTCTAGCCTACTCATTTGCCGTTTGAATCTGCATAGAGAGTTCTGTTACTTGTATTTGTTAGTGATATTCTAATTAGTGTGCATATTTGTGATGCATTGTTTCATGAAAATATTGAACTATAAACATAATTTTATATTTAATTGAATATATTAGGATAATGTATTTTATAATTCATGTTACCCAGAAATACTCCTTTGGAAGGTTTTTGCATTATTATTATAATTTACATTATAATATATTACATTATATTATATTTATAATTATAATTGCTAGTATGTTGAAGACTTTACAACTAAGTAAATTGAGGTTTATAAAGGTTAACATGCTCAAAGAACACTCCACAAAGAAAAAAATTATTGAAAAAGCAAGATTCAGCCTTAGGTGGTTCAGAATTCTGAGACAGCATTCTTATTTGTGAATGAAACTTCTTACAATCTCCCTTAAATTCTGAAAGAAAGATTATCTATACTATGAGAGGTACAGACATTTTCTAAATGGTTTGTACTATTAATATATATGCTGTGTTGAATGTATTCAGTAAGTTTTAATGAAAACATATTTTAAAACAAAACTTTTCCTGCTGAATGCTTGCTGAAGAATAATGTTTACACCTATTTAAGGGCTTCCTTGGCAGCTCAGACTATAAAGAGTCTGCCTGAATTGTAGGAGACCCAGGTTTGATCCCTGGGTTGAGAAGATCCCCTGGAGAAGGAAATGGCAACCTACTCCAGTATTCTTGCCTGGAAAATCCCATGGACAGAGGAGCCTGGTAGGCTATAGTCCATGGGGTCACAAAGAGTTGGACACAACTGAGTGACTTCATTTTGTTTCTTTCT
Organism: Oreotragus oreotragus; assembly: GCA_006410675.1. Taxonomy (NCBI): domain Eukaryota; kingdom Metazoa; phylum Chordata; class Mammalia; order Artiodactyla; family Bovidae; genus Oreotragus; species Oreotragus oreotragus. The sequence goes on along the minus strand of SJYX01006303.1, from coordinate 145,224 downwards.
AAATTGTCTACATTTTAGAAAATGATGTTAAAGCATGTTGTGTCACTTTACACTTTACACAAACAACACACTTTCACACTCACAAACTGACAGTTATCAGAAGACTGGAAAAGTTCTAATATACAAGGAAATGGTTCCCAGTAAAATGGTTATATTGAAAATATTTAAAGATGAAAATTCATTTCTTGTTTTGAAGATATATAAGCCATTGAAATACTTTCTGTTTTCACTTTTGCTCTTGGTACATTTAAACTACATCCTGAATCTGATAACAGTTACTTAAAACATAAATGAAAAAATAGAATATTGCATTTTTTCATGGTTACTGAGGGGGGAATGGCAACTCGTGTGATCAACTTTTTCCAAGTCTAGCAACTGTGCTGTAAGTTATACTATGAATACAGGAAAATAATTAAAATTTAAAGCTATTAGATAATCTCCCATTTCTAGGGTACTAGCACATTCAGAGTCAGACACGACTGAGTGACTTCACTTTCACTTTTCACTTTCATGCATTGGAGAAAGAAATGGCAGCCAACTCCAGTGTTCTTGCCTGGAGAATCACAGGGATGAGGGAGCCTGGTGGGCTGCTGTCTATGGGGTCACACAGAGTCGGACACAACTGAAGCGACTTAGCAGCAGCAACAGCACATTCAGAAAACAAAGATCATAGCATCCGGTCCCATCACTTCATGGGAAATAGATAGGGAAACAATGGAAACACTGTCAGACTTTATTTTGGGGGGCTCCAGAATCACTGCAGATGGTGACTGCAGCCATGAAATTAAAAGACACTTACTCCTTGGAAGAAAAGTTATGACCAATCTAAACAGCATATTCAAAAGCAGAGACATTACTTTGCCGACTAAGGTCCATCTAGTCAAGGCTATGGTTTTTCCAGTAGTCATTTATGGATGTGAGAGTTGTGAAGAAGGCTGAGCGCCGAAGAATTGATGGACAGAGAAGCCTGGCAGGCTACAGTCCATGGGGTCACAAAGAGTCGGACACGACTGAGCGACTTCAAATATTAAGACCATGGCACTAGTGAGATAAAGTGAAAGCTAACATTGTGATGACATTAGGAATATATATGATAGGCATTCTGTGTTTGTGTAAGTGAAGACAGTAATTACTGCTCAGAAGTATTGATTTCCACCATAAGTATGCTAAAAGCAATATAGGAATACTAAGGAATTGCTTTCATTTTTATCTGCAGGAAGTTTACCTTCTTTTATGTCTAAAACCCATGAGAGAGTATTTTGTGTCTTTACGACTCACTGTATGAATGGGTCCCATGCAGAATCATATCCATCATGATTTAAAAATCCGTCTTTCCAGAAGTGTAATTTTATCTTGTTTATTCAACTCTACGAAGAGCTCTGTATTTCATAATCACATACTAATCCCTTCCTTTTCTTCTCCCATTTGTTGCAAAGTCCAGTCAATGTTTCTTTAAATAAAAATCTCATAAAGAGTATCACTTTTCTTCATGTTACCATAATAATCTTCCAAAGGGGAAAGTGTGTGTAGTGAGAGAGGTGGGAAGCAGTGTGGGATTGTGAGTGGCATCAATAAATCTAGGAGTCAGGGAAAGCAGCCGAGCTCCTAGTCCAAGTTCTGCTACATTCTAACTGCAACATTGACCTAGTTGATTAACCTCTTTTACCTTGATTTCTTCTTTCTTAGAAGGAAAATAATAATAGTTTGTCTTTGCAACAATCAATGTCAGACTGCCACAAAAATGCTACATAACAAATGACACTAATACCCTGTGTTATACCTCCCATGCAGGTATTTCTTACTCACCTGTCCCCAGAAGAGCAACATTTCAGCTGCCTTAGACTGGTAGTGCCTGCAAATTGCACATTTGGTCCTGACCTACTTTGTGTATCTTTCGTAGGCTTTTTTTCTATCATAACAATTTCAACAAACTTAGAGCCTTAAAACAATGTGGTTATTTATCAGTTCTGTGGGTTAGAAGTATGGGCAGGCTCTGTGTTTCTCTAGGGGAAAATCCGATTGTCTACCACTCTAATCGTTGGCAGTTTTTTCAGACACAAAGAGTGATTGAGGGCATTCAAACCAAATTTAGTCGTGGATATAATTCACAGACAGGCACCAGGCAAAATGTGGAGGTTTACTGTCAAGATTTACAAGTTGATATGTTTTACCCTGAAGTCAGGGCACTTCACAACAGGCCTCTAGTATGCCTACAAATCTTGCTTGGTGGTGGTGGTTTAGACGTTAAGTCATGTCCAGTTCTTGCAACTCCATGGACTGTAGCCCACCAGGCTCCTTTGTCCATGGGATTTCCCAGGCAAGAACACTGGAGTGGTTTGCCATTTCCTTCTCCAGACAAATCTTGCTAACTGAAACCAAATAACCAGGGCTGCACCATTATTTTCATCCAGAAGAGGATCATTTTATACTTCTGGACATTTCAAAAAATAAGATAATTATGCAAAAAATGAACAGGATTCCTGTTTGTACCTGGTTGCCTCCCGGCAACAAAAAGAAGGTATTCTTTTAAGGCTTGCTATGGGCTTTCCAGGTGGCCCAGTGGTAAAGACGGAGAAGGCAATGGCACCCCACTCCAGCACTCTTGCCTGGAAAACCCCATGGGCAGAGGAGCCTGGAGACTGCCCTAGATGTGTATAAGAGACAGACCAATACAGTATTGTAAAGTAAAAAAAAAAAAAAGTGTCAAAATTAAAAAAAAATAAAATTCCACATATAGAAATATACCTGTAGACATTTATATTTAAATTATTCAGGTAAGTAATGTGTAGATATAAGTATAGATATGAGTTACCTGAGAATAGCATATTTAATACTATAGTATTTAATTTTGAATGGTATACTTACAAGTGATTATTAAACTATTTATACATTTTATATTTGATCATAAATTTATCCTATAATAATGATACCACTGAACTCTGAATCATGAGATACATTCAGAATATAGGGAAAAAAAAGTCATCCTTCTTATCCTTTTTCCATTCTGCTAGCCCTGACTGGGGATCAGGACCTTTATTCCGTCCACGCGAAACATGGGCCGGATGCAGGGCTGTGATGATGACAGGACTGCAGAGTGTCCCTAGTGCCCTGTGACCGCAGTCAGGCCATGATCAATGATCATTTATTCAACTGCAGCAATGAATGGAGGGGCTCTTAAAAGTGTCTTCACAGTTATTTAATCAAGAGTGTTCATTTAGGAACAATATGTGCAGCATTTCTCAGTTAATTTTGCCTTTTTTTAGGATCGTTAAAGGCTCCTTTTCTAGTTTACCTGCTTTTTGACTACTGTTGGTGATGAAATAAATGCAGACATAGCCCAGTGTGTGTGGGCACTGATTCTGTAAAAGACCCTGGTCTAGTGCTAAGTCAGACAAAAACGAATAATAATTACATGATTGTCTTTGATAGTTTGCTTTTTAAGCTTCACCAACTGTAGTATCACTAAATCTGCTCTTTTTGCTGGAAGGTTTTGATGATTTCTATAAGCCATTTAATTTTAGCAGCCATTTGTTTTTCTACCAAACTATTCTGTTACAAAATTAGAAGTAAATGCATTGCATAAATCAGTGTTTTGTTTTCCTATGGATTTTTCTGGCACTTGAGTATTTGAAGAATGAAACTATCTGACGAAGGACCCTAATACACATGATTTTAAGTGCAGTATTTCATTTTTTTAAAAAAAGGCTGGGTTTATTACCTAGAAAATTGGCAAATGTTTATGCTTAAAAATGTTCTTGAGGGAAAACTGTAAGAAGTAAGTTAAGTGGTTCAAAGTATGAGACTGTTATTCCAATGCAGTGGCTGGACCAACTGCCTATTACTTGGACATTTTTTTTGGGGGGGGGGGTAGGAATCATGCTGAAATCACTTTTCTGTCAAAGATCCGTCTAGTCAAAGCTCTAGTTTTTCCAGTAGTCATGTACAGTTGTGAGAACTGGACCATAAAGAAGGCTGAGGACCAAATAATTGATGTTTTTGAACTGTGGTGCTGGAGAAGACCCTTTGAGAGTCTTTGAACAGCAAGGAACTCAAACCAGTTCGTCCTAAAGGAAATTAACCCTAAATATTCATTGGAAGGACTGATGCTGAAGCTGAAGTTCCAGTCCTTTGGCTGATGCAAAGAGCTGATTCAATAGAAGAGACAGTGAGGCTGAGAAAGATTGAAGGCAAAAGGAGAAGGGGATGGCAGAGGATGAGATAGTTAGATAGCATCTCTGACTCAGTGGACATAAATTTCAGCAAACTTCAGAGATAGTGAAGGACAGTGAGGCCGATTGTGCTGCAGTCCATGGGGCTGGAAAGAGTTGGATATGACAGTGACGGAATGACAACCACATGCTGAAATATCACTGTGGATGAAAGCTCTCTGGAGAGGAACAATATAACCCGAGATGTGCTCCCTTCAGAACAAAATAGCATAAAAATAATTTCCAAGGAAGTAATTGAATCGGATCAGAAGCCAGGTGTGCAGACAAATACGTGATATATGTGTGGATTAATAGAAGATTGACGCCTCATGATGTCCACATCCTAATCCTGGGAAATTCTGAATATGTGGTATTTCGTGGCCAAGGGAAGTAAGGTTGTTGTGAATTAATGTTGTTGAACAACTGATTGTGATCATGAGAGGAAATAGATAATCTTGAGAGAGGTTGATGAACCTGGACTACCTGGTGGGCCTGAAGGTGAGATCTTGTCCTAGCTCTGGTCAGAGGGAGAGGTGACTAAAGAAATGTCAGAGGAGGGCTCCACCTCCCCTGGCTGGCTTCAGAGGTAAAGGGAGTTGTCAGGAACCAAGGGATGAAGGCAGCCTCTAGGAGCTGGAGAAGGTGGGGAATTCTCCCATCTCCCCAGAGCTTCCAGAAAATAACGCAGCTAGTCGGTACCACGTTTCAGCCTGCTGAGACTTGTGCTGGCCTTCTGCCCTAGAGAGTTGCCATGTAATAACTTTGTGGTGTTGGAAGCCATGGAGTCTGTTCTAGAATTTTCCACCAGCAGTAATAATCTAATTGGGGAGGTAGAAATGTTAGTCCTTCCATGTTGCATGGTTTCATTCCATAAAGGAATCACATTTTGCATTTAAAGAAATTGCATTCTTTTTCCTGAGGCATCCTGGCCTCCTTTGTCTTCAGCTATCATGGGTCATGCCTCCCACATTCTGAATCCATCTCAGATCAGTTTGGTTCTTTTCTACCCTCTTTGCTTTTCTTCTGCCCCTGTCATTCCACTTCCAGCCTTGATCTGGAAGCCACCTCCCAGATGGTCTCTGGTCTCCAGTTTTACCTTTGTGTTCAAGAGACGCACTGAATCTTTAGAGAAATGAACCCTAAATCAGACTCAATCTTGTCAGTTCTCTAAGGAAATCCATCTCACTGGGTTCTCATTACTAAGGAGATAAAATTGCACCGCCTTGAAGCATAGTAAATCTTGCCTTCAGACTTCCTTCTCTGTGGTTCGTATCCTCACTTGTTAGCTTGGTGACTCTTTTCCGTCATTTATCTGTGTAAATATTACTTCCTCTGGAGACCTTCTTTGACCTTCTAAACAAAGGAGAATTTGGCATCCATTACCTCTTCCTAAGTCCCCTCAATGATGGGCGTCAAGGTTTACCTGGGCACCTCTGGGTTCACAGCCCTTTGTGAGCTGTCTATTTTGGTAGGCTCACCCTGACTTTGTTTCCAAACTGAATGAGTGAATAACTAAATGATATTCATTATTCTTGAAGCATATTTTGCTTCACTGTTTTTTCAAACAGTAATGACATTGTGAAAGAGAGAAGTCAAAAATACATGGGAAAATATGAAGCTGGGAAAAAGAAATGTGGTACTGGTGCACGGGGAGGATCCAGAGAGATGCTGTTGGGTGGAGGGGGGGGGCGGTTCAGGATTGGGAGCTTGTATACACCCATGGCAGATTCATGTCAATGTATGGCAAAACCAATACAGTATTGCAAAGTAAAAAAAAAAAAAAAGAAATATAGTAGTATTTGGAAAATGAATAATAATAAATATGCTTTCTATAGGACTTACAGCATGAATTTTCTTGTGTTGAGCCTACTAATAATGAATACAAAAGTTAAAACCATTACAAATGCAAAGGGGCATGCAGGTAAATATTCCTTATCCAGGAAGATGAGGAGCCACGCGAATGGGGAAAACCCATCTGCTCGGGTCCTAACCATTTACCTTGTTTCCTGTCAATCACTCATACACTGGAGAAAAGATGGTACAAAATCTAATTTTGTAACTGACTGGTGTCTGTAATTCTTACTCTCCTTACTGCTTTATGAGTTACCTTCTTTCAGTTCTGTTGAAAAATCAGCGTTCCTTGAGGACAAAGATGTTTAAGTACAATGTGTGCTTTCATATTGTAAATTAACTTTAAATACTTAAAATATATCCCAAACGGACATGACTGTACAGATGAGAGAGCAAACCAGAGAGAGAAGCACGCTTGCACAGCAGGAATCCAGTCCTCTCATTGATCTTAAGCTCTTCTGATCTTGTCCAGCGGGGAACACCTGTGTGCACAATTTAGCACCTAATTACACAGCGCCTTGTGTCAGTAGCTGTTCCATTTCAGGTTGCCAAGCTATTTTTTTCTAAGCTCAGTTACTACATTTTTCAGCAAACTGATTGAAATACTGTAAACTCAGTGGAGGGAGTGAAATGCAGTGAGAAATGATAGTGCTTAGTCATTTTGAGGACTTCAGTTGGCTTTCTTGTTCATCGTTTTTCCAGAAGAAAAATGCTTTGGACAAGAGAATTAATATTCAAACTTGACTGTGAATTAAGATAAGCAGAATCTCGAGTTGGACCCCTGGTGGGATGGCCTGGTGTATAAACCTGTCACAGAGGGACAGGCTTCCCCATGGTCAGCCAGAAAGGTAGCTGCTGCTGCTGCTAAGTCACATCAGTCATGTCTGACTCTGTGCGATCCCATAGAAGGCAGCCCACCAGGCTCTGCTGTCCCTGGGATTCTCCAGGCAAGAACACTGGAGTGAGTTGCCATTTCCTTCTCCAAAGCAGGAAAGTGAAAAGAGAAAGTGAAGTCGCTCAGTCGTGTCTGACTCAGTGACCCCATGGACTGCAGCCTACCAGGCTCCTCTGTCCATGGGATTTTCCAGGCAAGAGTACTGGAGTTGGTTGCTATTGCCTTCTCCACCAGAGAGGTAGAGAAAACCACAAACCAGTGAGCTTCATACCTTTTACCATATTTCTTAGCAGTTGAATTTAAAATAATTTATGCTGTGAGTATTGGAGTCATGTACAGATATGAGACTTGGACTGTAAGGAAGGGGAGGCACTGAATAATTAATGCTTTCAAATTGTGGATGCTGGAGAAGACTCTTGAGAATCCCTTGGACTGCAAGGAGATTAAACCAGTCAATCCTAAAGGAAATCCACCCTGAATATTCATTGAAAAGACTGTCGCTGAAACTGTAGCAGTTAGGACTTTGCTATCCACTGCAGGAGATGCAGTTTCGCACTCCGGTCAGGGACCTAGGATCTCACATGCCCTGTGGCCAAAAAAACAAAACCATAAAACATAAACAATATTATAAAAACTTCAAAAAAGACTTTAAAAATGGTCCACATTAATAAAAAAATAGAGTGTATGTTTAGAGTGAGAATTGGTGGTTCCATAATCCAATAAAACAACAAATGAAAACTAGTACAGCCACTATGGAGAACAGTGTGGAGATTCCTTAAGAAATTGCAAATAGAACTGCCTTATGACCCAGCAATCCCACTGCTGGGCATGCACACCGAGGAAACCAGAATAGAAAGAGACACATGTACCCCAATGTTCATTGCAGCACTGTTTATAATAGCCAGGACATGGAAACAACCTAGATGTCCATCAGCGGATGAATGGATAAGAAAGCTGTGGTACATATACACAATGGAGTATTACTCAGCCATTAAAAAGAATACATTTGAATCAGTTCTAATAAGATGGATGAAACTGGAACCAATTATATAGAGTGAAGTAAGCCAGAAAGAAAAACACCAATACAGTATACTAACACATATATATGGAATTTAGAAAGATGGTAATGAGGACCCTGTATGCAAGACAGCAAAAGAGACACAGATGTGTAGAGTGGACTTATGGACTCTGAGGGAGAAGGAGAGGGAGAGGGAGACGGTGGGATGATTTGGGAGAATAGCATTGAAATATGTATACTATCATGTAAGAAATGAATTGCCAGTCTATGTTCAATGCAGGATGCAGGATGCTTGGGGCTGGTGTATGGGGATGATCTGGAGGGATGATGTGGGGTGGGAGGTGGGAGGGGGGTTCATGTTTGGGAGTTCGTGTAAAAAAATAAATAAATACTAAAACAACAACAACAACAACAAATGACAAGATTCCATTCTCTCTCTCTGGAAATTTATATTAATAATGTTTGTGTAGAAAAATTACATTCAATACATATGATAATTTCTAACTATCCAAAACATTTATAATTTTTCTCAATGTGCATCAAGAGTTAATTGTGATATGTATTATAGAGTTTTTCCAAATGTGAAACTGTTTGATTTTTTTTCCCTAAATAAATGTAGCTTATGCGTTTTGTCCCTGAGTTAGTTTATCATTTCAAGTCTTTGTTGGCCAGAGATTCTGGGCTGTAAATGGGATCTGGCAAGGAAGCTTTCCTTAGGGAATGAGGAAATGGAAGCAGAATAGAAGCATTGTGCACAGCTAAAATATTTTTCTTTCAAGAGGACATTGCTGTTTTATTGGTGGAAGTAACCATGGAATTTGATGATTAAAAGAAAGAATAAGGAAAATTCCAGGCAACAAGAAGTGAGAATCTTATAAAAAGCCATGTCAAGCATGAATAATATCTTGAGCACTCAATTCATTGGCCTTGCTATGTTTCCTCTCAGACCCCTGCTGTAATCATATTTAAATTTCTGAAAGCTTTTATTCTCACACAAAACAAAGACTGGGAAGAAGTGTCTCGGGACTTTTTTCTCTCTTATAGGAGCAGACGACGTGATAAGAAAATATTCATATATTCTTTAAGTTAACCAATATTTCTGAATTATTTGCAAACATGAAGCAAAACACAAGCATCAGAATTAATTTGATAGTCATACATTAATGGTAATGATGGATGCTGGATTTTAAAATATATATATACACAGACAATTGAAAAATATGTGCATATGTGTTCTAAAGAAAGTTGAATCCTGATATCTGTGTCAGTCAGCATTGCTCAACAGTTTTGAGGCTAGAACATTGCAATAATTATTATCTGTCCTTCCTAACTATGTAATTAGAGCACTGAGTTTGGCAGGAGGTCTCTCATTTAAATTGATAATCATTGGAGAATAAAAACTTTTAGACCGCATGGTCTGAAAAAAAAAAAAAAATTGATGGTGAGAAATCCTGGTTTCATGCCCAGATTTAGAACAGCTCCATCATATGACTTGGAGAGCAACTCAATTAATTCTACTTGTAGAATGTTAAATGCAGTCACCCACTTTCTTGGCATGGTATCCACATCTTTGATCCTCTTTGACCAGAGTGAAACCAGCATGACTACATTTTGCTTGCCTAGACTCTCTGATCAGGTAGAGTAATGATCCATGTAGTTTTAGATGTCAGTCATAAAATTGGGAGTGATGAGAAAGATGAAATTCTCAAGGTTGAGACTGGCATGATCCAAGAAAGATATGGAGCTCAAGTTTTAGCAGAAATGAATGAATAGGACATTATGTGAGTTACCTGGCAAGAAAGTCTCAATGTCCAAGATGCTTTTCCCTTTCCTGGAAAAATTATACTGGGGTGTGTTACTGTGCCCCCAAGAAAGCTGTGCTGCTATGGCAACGTTCACTATGTGCATTATCAAATATTTTCTCTCAGTTAAAATTGCACCCATTACCCAATGAATTAATGAGCATCTGATAGAACTTTAGTGTCTCTTTGCCACACTCCCCCAGTATGGCATGAATGCCCTATTTTCTGCCCCCTTCCAAGCATGTCCCCAGTGTGCTCTGCTTGGTGCCCAGTTCAGAACATGTTCCTAGTTTCATCCTGGTTCAAGTAGCATTTGACTTACTATCAACATTTTTGTTTTGCCGATGCTGCACCATCATCCTCTTGGTTTATTCCACTGACAACCTGAACCTGCAGCCATCCCCTGGCTTAGGTCCATGAGATACCCCTAGGGTAGCCGTACCAAAGTAACTCCAAATGAGAGGCTTAAACAACAGAAATTTATTATCTTAGCGTTCTGGAGGCTGGAAAAGTAAAATGAAGGTGTAGGCAGAGCCATGCCCCCTCCATCGCCTCTGGAAGAAGATTCTTCTTGCTTCGTCCAGCTTCTGATCACCCCAGGTGCTCCTCTGCTTGTCAATACCTCACTCCAGTCTCTGCCTGTGTCATCACCTGGCGTTCTCCCTGTTGCCACTGCCTCTACTCCATCGTCCTTCTCCTTATGAGTATACTTGTCATATTGGATTAAGAGCCCACCGTATTCCAGTGTGAGCTCATCCTAACTCATTATATCTGCAAAAATTTTGTTTCCGAACAAGGTAACAATCACAATCACTGCAGGTGGAGTGGTCCTCAAAATGTTATCTTGGGGGGCACAATTTATATCAAATATAGCTTTTATGAGTGATTTTTGTGAATTTCCTGCGTAAACACTATGCTTTGCTCGACATGCAAAGGCTGATCTATCGAAAAAAACAAATGCTTATGTCTCTGTTCATCAAGGAAAATCATCACAATCACTATTTTTAGAAAATCCTGTGTATAGCAGATACTCTATGAGGATTAAATCATCCATTGCTTTCAGCAATGTGCAGAGTAGGTATATTCATTTTACAGAGGAGAAGTAGTTCTCATTTCATACAATAATGATGGGCTGTGTCAAATCTGACTCAAAAGTTTGTACTCATTGTGTAACTGCATATGACACAGCCGCTCAACCAAGAGAGCTTGTTAAATTGTTCTTTGAATGAGCAGTGATAAGCATATGGTGGGCACAAATGGGTGAAACATGATCAGGGGGTGAGCGGAATGGAAAGGCTCTCAAATTACACAGTGTAATTTGAGTTGATGAATCAAGGGGAGGTTATTTTAGAGAAATTTAATGTTGTATAAGCAATACAAGACCCCGATACCCTAAACCTGACCAGTAAGTGAAATTATTGCTTACTTTTAAGCATTGGGACAAAAACCTTAAATGAAATTCAATCACATCAATATTAAAGGATCATAGCAAAGTGAATTTTATTTCAGACATGCAAGGATGGCTCAATATTAGAAAAGTAAACAATGAAGCCTACTATATTAATATTAATCAAGGAAAAGCCTGTGGCTGTATCCACTGATGCCTAACATACATTTGATTAAGTATAATACAATGTCATAATTTAAAATGATTATTTTAGCAGAGTAATACAGAAGAGAATGTCTTTAATTTCTTAAGGTATTAACAGAAATATCACATTTAGGAGTACAGTATTAAAAGTACTTCCATAAAAATCTGGAATATATACTATGCCTTCTATCACATGTAATATTCAGCATTATACTTAAGATATTAGGCAGTCCTAATACCGCTAATAGATACTGGTAATCCTCATACCCCACCCTAAATATAGAGGATTAAAGGATGGGGAAGCAAGAGACATGTGATTATTTGTAGACTTCACATTCATATAACCCAGAAACACAAGGGAATAACTAACAAGCTACTGTCACTAATAAAGTGAGTCCATTAAGCTATCCAGATCTAATCTCAATACACAAAAAGATCAATAGCTTTCCTATGTGCCAGCCATAAATAACTAGAAAATGTAAAACGGTATGAAGTCCCTTCTAAAAAAAAAAACAATAAAAGCACAAGGTACATAGGTAAAATCCTCAAAAAATATGCAAAAAAAATCCTCAAAAAATTGGGGGAAGAAAAATATTTAAATTCTTAGAAGTCAACCCGTGGCAGATTCATGTCAATGTGTGCCAAAACCAATAGAGTACTGTAAAGCAAAATAAAGTACAATGGAAGCTCTAAAAAAAAAAAAAATTTTAAAATCAAGTAGCTAAACATATGATGAAAAAGAATTACAGCAAGGTAATTAAAAGATTGACAGCTATAACCAGTAAATGCTTTTAAAACTTCAAAAAAAAACCCAAAAAAAAAAAGTGGAAAAGGAGATATGTATCAAATTCATGAATGACAAGGCTTACTATAGAATCTTTGCATATAGAAGAATTCTTTTGAGACTGCCCTGGTGGTCCAGTGGTTAAAACTCTGCCTTCATGCAATATGTGTGGGTTTGACCCCTGGTTAAGGAGCTAGGATCTCACAGGCCTCCCAGCTAAAAAACCAAAACATTAAACAGAAGCAAGATCAATTGATCTTTATTGTAACAAATTCAATAAAGACCTTAAAAATGGTCCACGTTGAAAGCAAGCAATAAAGAATCTGCCTTCCAAGGCAATGAACATGGGTTCAATCCCTGGTCCAGGAAGATCCCTCATGCTGCAGGACAACTAAGCTTGTGCCCAGCAGCTACTCAGCCTGAGTGCCGCAAGTGAGACCTGATGCAGCCTTAAGTAAATAAAAAAAGGAGATTCTTTGTAATATACAAAGGCTCCTCGATCCATGGGATTTTCCAGGAAAGAATACTGGACTGGGTTGTGATGCCCTTCTCCAGAGGATCTTCCCCACCCAGGGATTAAACCCAGGTCTCCTGCTTTGCAGGCAAATTCTTTATGGTCAGAGCACTGGGAAGCCCAGTGCGCTTGTCTGCATGTGGTATCATTGGGTCTCTCTATGAAAAAATGAAATAAAATACTTTGGCTACCTGATGCAAAGAGCCGACTCACTGGAAAAGACTGATGCTGGGCAAGATTGATGGCAAAAGGAGAAGGGAACGACAGAGGATGAGATGGTTGGATGGCATCCCTGATTCAATGGACTTGAATTTGAGCAAACTCCAGAAGATGCTGAAGGATAGAGAAGCCTGGTGTGCTACAGTCCGTGGGGTCACAAAGAGTTGGACGCCAGTTGGCCACTGAACTGAACTGATCAGGCCATAAGAGGACATGAAGTGAAACAAACCAATCTGAACGAGCTTTACTGTATGGTGTGAACTGTATGACATTCTGGAAATGGCAGAATATGAAGACCATAGAAAGATCAGTGATTGCTAGGGGTTGAGGGAGCGAGAGATGAATAGGTGAAACATAGACTGTTCTTCAGTTCAGTTCAGTCACTCAGTCGTGTCCGACTCTTTGCGACCCCATGAATCACAGCATGCCAGGCCTCCCTGTCCATCACCAACTCCTGGAGGTCACTCAGACTCACGTCCATTGAGTCAGTGATGCCATCAAGCCATCTCATCCTCAGTCGTCCCCTTCTCCTCCTGCCCCCAACCCCTCCCAGCATCAGAGTCTTTTCCAATGAGTCAATTCTTTGCATGAGGTGGCCAAAGTACTGGAGTTTCAGCTTTAGCATCATTCCTTCCAAAGATCCCAGGGTTGATCTCCTTCAGAATGGACTGGTTGGATCTCCCTGCAGTCCAAGGGACTCTCAAGAGTCTTCTCCAACACCACAGTTCAAAAGCATCAATTCTTCGGCACTCAGCCTTCTTCACTGTCCAACTCTCACATCCATACATGACCACTGGAAAAACCACAGCCTTGACTAGACGGACCTTAGTCGGTAAAGTAATGTCTCTGCTTTTGAATATACTATCTAGGTTGGTCATAACTTTTCTTCCAAGGAGTAAGCGTCTTTT
>SJYX01006303.1:76624-129840 GCA_006410675.1 Oreotragus oreotragus | reverse complement strand
TATCAGATCTAGGCCCTTAAATCTATTTCTCACTTCCACTGTATAATCATAAGGGATTTTATATAGGTCATACCTGAATGGTCTAGTGGTTTTCCCTGCTTTCTTCAATTTAAATCTGAATTTGGTAATAAGGGGTTCATGATCTGAGCCACAGTCAGCTCCTGGTCTTTTTTTGTTGACTGTATAGAGCTTCTCCATCTTTTGCTACATAGAATATAATCAATCTGATTTCAGTGTTGACCATCTGGTGATGTCCATATGTAGAGTCTTCTCTTGTGTTGTTGGAAGAGAGTATTTGCTATGACCAGTGCATTATCTTGGCAAAACTCTATTAGCCTTTGCCCTGTTCATTCCATATTCCAAGGCCAAATTTGCCTGTTACTCCAGGTGTTTCTTGACTTCCTACTTTTGCATTTCAGTCCCCTATAATGAAAAGGACATCTTTTTTGGGTGTTAGTTCTAAAAGGTCTTGTAGGTCTTCATAGAACCATTCAACTTCAGCTTCTTCAGCATTACTGGTTGGGGCATAGACTTGGATTACTGTGATATTGAATGGTTTGCCTTGGGAATGAACAGATATCATTCTGTCATTTTTGAGATTGCATCCAAGTACTGCATTTCAGACTCTTTTGTTGACCATGATGGCTACTCCATTTCTTCCGAGGGATTCCTGCCTGCAGTAGTAGATATAATGGTCATCTGAGTTAAATTCACTCATTCCAGTCCATTTTAGTTTGCTGATTCCTAGAATGTCGACGTTCACTCTTGCCATCTCCTGTTTGACCACTTCCAATTTGCCTTGATTCATGGACCTGACATTCCAGGTTCCTATGCAATATTGCTCTTTACAGCATTGGATCTTGCTTCTATTACCAGTCTCATCCACAGCTGGGTATCATTTTTGCTTTGGCTCCATCCCTTCATTCTTTCTGGAGTTATTTCTCCACTGACCTCCAGTAGCATATTGGGCACCTACTGACCTGGGGAGTTCCTGTTTCAGTATCCTATCATTTTGCCTTTTCATACTGTTCATGGGGTTCTCAAGGCAAGAATACTGAAGTGGCTTGCCACTCCCTTCTCCAGTGGACCAAGTTCTGTCAGACCTCTCCACCACGACCCGCCCCTCTTCGGTTGCCCCACAGGCATGGCTTGGTTTCATTGAGTTAGACAAGGCCGTGGTCCTAGAGTGATTAGATTGACTAGTTTTCTGCGAGTATGGTTTCAGTGTGTCTGCCCTCTGATGCCCTCTGCAACACCTACCATCTTACTTGGGTTTCTCTTACCTTGGGCATGGGGTATCTCTTCCCTTGGGCTTGGGGTATCTCTTCATAGCTGCTCCAGCAAAGCACAGCCGCTGCTCCTTACCTTAGGATGAGGGGTATCTCCTCCCACTGCCCTTCCTGACCTTCAACGTGGGATGGCTCCTCTAGGCCCTCCTGCGCCCGCACAGCCACCACTCCTTGGACGTGGGGTTGCTCCTCCCAGTTGCCACCCTGGCCTCAGGTGTGGAGTTGCTTCTTCCTACCGCCACCCCTGGCCTCAGGCATCGCCCCGACCTCGGACAGAGGGTGGCTCTTCCTGGCCACTGTACCTGGCCTCGGATGTGTGGTATCTCCTCCCGGCCACTGCCCCTGACCTCGGACGCTGGGTAGCTCCTGTCAGCCATTCCTGCACTGTTGCAGCCTGGCCCTCTAGGCCGCTGCCCCTGACCTCGGACAAGGGGTAGCTCTCGGCTGCCACTGCTGCCTGCACTTAGGGCAGTGAAAATACTTTGTATGATGCCGTAATAACAGATATATATATATATTTGTCCCAGCCTGGAGAATGTGTAACACTGAGACCAAACCATAAGATAAACTGTGGACACTGGGTGATTATGATATGTCATGTAGATTCATCCATTGTAACAAGTGTACTGCTTTGGTGGAGGATGTTATAATTGGGGAAAATTCTGCATGTTTTGGGGTGAAGATGTATTGGAAATCTCTGTACTTTAACCTCACTTTTGGTATGAACCTTAAACTTCCCCCCTGGGAAAAAAAAAATCTGAATGGAAAAAAACCAAGGAACTTATAAAGTCAATGAAGGAATATTGTGGTATGTATCATATCATTCATATCGCATGAATGAATTTTCCAAAGTAACGTATACTAAGAAAAAGGAAACATAGATGGACAGTACACACGAGAAGAGATACTTAACCTTGCTTGTGCTCTGAAAGTGCAAACTAGAAGGAGATGCAGTTTTCAGCCATCCAGTTGATGGTAATTGATTTGGGGTAGCTTTCCAGGTGGCGCTAGTGGTAAAGACCCTACCTTCCAGTGCAGGAGAGGTACGAGTCTCAGGTTCCATCCCTGGGTTGGGAATTTCCTCTGGAGGAGGGCATGGCAATCCACTCCAGTATTCTTGCTTGAAGAATCCCAGGGACAGAGGAGCCTGGTGGGCTACAGACCATGAGTCACAAAGATTCACTCGGACGTGACTGAAGAGACTTCACATGCAGTATAAGGATTAGCACAGGTGTGGGAAGTCTGGGACACAAACTGCAGAGCAACTGCTTGGGAAGATACTTTGGTGAGATTATGTTAAATTTGTCAGCTGCATCATCATCCTCCAGCAATTCTGCGGTGTCTCTTTCCTGTGTCAGTGATTCTAAAAGTGTATCCACATTCTGGCAGCATCAGCACCACTTGGGATAATATAAAAAATGCCGAGTTTCCAGCCCCACCCTCGATATACCCAATTAGCAGTTAATGGTTCAGCAGGTCCTTTGGGTGATCCAAATGCCAAAATTTGACAAGCAACATTAGGGCCATTATTAGGGAAATAATAGGGATGACAGCCATGCAATGGAACACTATATACTATAATTAAGAAAATGTGGGATGGATCTGTATGCCTTGCTATGCCAAGTTATACTGTTTCTGCAAAGCAAGCTATAGAACAGGACATGGAGAGTAGCCATTTATGAACCTCATATGATTCAATTTGTTACAAAGGAGAAAATATTGCATATTATGCACGTACATTAAAGAGAACCACAACACAAGGTCTTACTGAGAGTTACTAGCCGAGTGTAGACAAACTAGAATCACCATTGCCAAGCGGGGTATGTGTGACATGGTCTTCAAATTGGGATATGCCGTTTTCACAGAGTACATATGCGGCTTGTGGAGACTATATTAGATAGTCTGCTTAAATGTGCAGTTTTTATGGCCTAATGAAAGGAAAAAAATTAAAATGGGATGACAAAGGAGATTGTTCTATATATCACATGGCTGTATGCAATGTGTAGTACTCATGATAAACTGAAGGAAGAATTGATACTCCACCATGAAATAATGTACATATGTGAATGTTCATTATCTTAGATTTATTCTATTTAAAGGTTAATGGAACATGTGTTTGTTTGTTTTTTATATCACAGAAACTCGCTGATACTTTGTAATGGGTAATGAGGGTAAAAGAAAATTTTATTTGATGTTCACAGGTTAGATGATCATTGTTGGAGAAAGTTTCAAACTTCATATTTCCCAGGGTAAAAGATTTCAGGTTTTCCTAAAATTTTCTGTGATGGCAGGTGGCTGTCAGAAATATACTCCATATTTGAAAGGAAAACACATTTAAAACACATTAAAACACATTAAGAAATGGTCTCTAAAAAATGAAGATTAAGTTAATTGCTTTTATATATGTGATCATTCTGGAAAGAACATTTTTAACATTTGAAATGAGTTGGAATGTTTGATGAAATACATGATTTTGTTGCTAAAATCATGTAAACCATCAGATTTTTTTTTCATATTTTCTCACTTCACAAACCCTGAAATGTAAATGTCCTAAACATTTTTGATTTTTCAAATACGATTTTATTTGGAATATGGACCTATTTGTTCAAAACTATTAACATGGCACAGCTAAACAATTGGATGACAGGGATGGAAATAGAAAATTACTACTTCATGGTCAATAACATACACCTTAATAATGTAAATGATAGGTAACCTTCAATTCAGTTCAGTTCAGTCACTCAGTTGTGTCCCACTCTTTGCGACCCCATGAATCGCAGCATGCCAGGCCTCCCTGACCATCACCAACTCCCTGAGTTCACTCAGACTCACGTCCATTGAGTCCGTGATGCCATCCAGCCATCTCATCCTCTGTCGTCCCCTTCTCCTCCTGCCCCCAACCCCTCCCAGCATCAGAGTCTTTTCCAATGAGTAAACGCTTTGCATGAGGTGGCCAAAGTTTTGGAGTTTCAGCTTTAGCATCATTCCTTCCAAAGAAATCCCAGGGCTGATCTCCTTCAGAATGGATTGGTTGGATCTCCTTGCAGCCCAAGGGACTCGCAAGAGTCTTCTCCAAAACCACAGTTCAAATGCATCAATTCTTTGGTGCTCAGCTTTCTTCACAGTCCAACTCTCACATCCATACATGACTACTGGAAAAATCGTAGCCTTGACTAGATGGACCTTAGTCACCTTAGTCAGTTACAAATGTAATTGGTCAAGTATGTGCAGAAAAGCACTCTCAGTCCCTTTTCAATTCAGCTCTCTCTGTTGTTCTCTCCAATGCTAATTTCTAATAATCTCTGTATTAAATGTTCCAAAGGTTTCCTTTTCTGGACTGTCCCATTCATGCATCTCTCACTTTGGCTGATTTTATGGAAGCTGTTGAAAGAGCTTCTCTGTCCTGAGCATAATCCAGGTCAAGGAACTGATTCCCAACCACCATGGTCATTAGCCAGGGTCATTTGGTTTCATGTGCATGTACTGTCAGGTGCAATAATGATTTTTCTGACATTATTTCATTAATTTAAGATTTCAGCTAACAGAGACATCTGTTGGGGACTGGGATACAATACCTAAGATGAGCAAACTAGAATTCCTTTCCTCAAGTACTGTGATCTAGAGAGGAAATTGAATATGACAGCTGGAAACATAGTTGTGGGGAGAGTCTGGGACCCTATGGCTCATGTGACCTACTGGGAGGAGAAGGACTTCAAAGAAAAATTCCAGGAGAAGTAGGATTGGCCAGTTGGAAACAGAGGGCATTTTCAGTTCAGTTCAGTCGCTCAGTCGTGTCGGACTCTGCAACCCCATGAATCGCAGCACGCCAGGCCTCCCTGTCCATCACCAACTCCCAGAGTTTACTCATACTCATGTCCATCGAGTCAGTGATGCCATCCAGCCATCTCATCCTTTGTCATCCCCTTCTCCTTCTGCCCTCAAATCCTCCCAGGCTTTTCCAATGAGTCAGCTCTTCACATGAGGTGGTCAAAGTAATTCAGTTCAGTCGCTCAGTCGTGTCGGACTCTGCAACCCCATGAATCGCAGCACGCCAGGCCTCCCTGTCCATCACCAACTCCCAGAGTTTACTCATACTCATGTCCATCGAGTCAGTGATGCCATCCAGCCATCTCATCCTTTGTCATCCCCTTCTCCTTCTGCCCTCAAATCCTCCCAGGCTTTTCCAATGAGTCAGCTCTTCACATGAGGTGGTCAAAGTACTGGAGTTTCAGCTTCAGCATTAGTCCTTCCTATGAACACCCAGGACTGATCTCCTTTAGCATGGAATGGTTGGATCTCCTTGCAGTCCAAGGGACTCTCAAGAGTCTTCTCCAACACCACAGTTCAAAAGCATCAATTCTTCAGCACTCAGCTTTCTTCACAGTCTAACTGTCATATCCAAACACAACCACTGGAGAAACCATAGCCTTGACTAGATGGACCTTTGTTGGCAAAGTAATATCTCTCCTTTTCAATATGCAATCTAGGTTGGTCATAACTTTCCTTCCAAGCAGTAAGCGCCTTTTGATTTCATGGCAGCAGTCACCATCTACAGTGATTTTGGAGCCCCCAAAAATAAAGTCTGACACTGGTTCCACTGTTTCCCCATCTATTTGCCATGAAGTGATGGGACCAGATGCCATGATCTTAGTTTTCTGAATGTTGAGGTCTAAGCCAACGTTTTCACTCTCCTCTTTTAATTTCATCAAGAGGCTTTTTAGTTCCTCTTCACTTTCTGCCATAAGGGTGGTGTCATCTGCATATCTGAGGTTATTGATATTTCTCCCAGCAGTCTTTATTCTAGCTTGTGCTTCTTCCAGCCCAGTGTTTCTCATGATGTACCCTGCATAGAAGTTAAATAAGCAGGCTGACAATATGCAGCTTTGACGTACTCCTTTTCCTATTTGGAACCAGTCTGTTGTTCCATGTCCAGTTCTAACTGTTGCTTCCTGACCTGCATATAGGTTTCTCAAGAGGCAGGTCAGGTGGTCTGGTATTTAGGTGGTCAGGTATTCCCATCTCTTTCAGAATTTTCCACAGTTTATTGTGATCCACACAGTCTAAGGCTTTGGCATAGTCAATAAAGCAGAAGTAAATGTTTTTCTGGAACTCTTTTGCTTTTGGCATGATCCAGTAGATGTTGTCAGTTTGATCTCTGATTCCTCTGCCTTTTCGAAAACCAGCTTGAACATCTGGAAGTTCACGGTTCACATACTACTGAAGCCTGACTTGGAGAATTTTGAGCATTACTTTGCTAGCATGTGAGATGAGTGCAATTGTGCAGTAGTTTGAGCGTTCTTTGGCATTGCTTTTCTTTGAGATGAAAACTGACATTTTCCAGTCCTGTGGCCATTGATGAGTTTTCTAAATTTGCTGGCATATTGAGTGCAGCACTTTCACAGCATCATCTTTCAGGATTTGAAATAGCTCCACTGGAATTCCATCACCTCCACTAGCTTTGTTCATAGTGATGCTTCCTAAGTCCCACTTGACTTCATATTCCAGGATGTCTGGCTCTAGGTGAGTGATCACACCATCGTGATTATCTGGGTCATGAAGCTCTTTTTTGTACTGTTCTTCTGTGTATTCTTGCCACCTCTTCTTAATATCTTCTGCTTCTGTTAGGTCCATACCATTTCTGTCCTTTATCGAGCCCGTCTTTGCATGAAATGTTCCCTTGGTATCTCTAATTTTCTTGAAGAGATCTCTAGTCTTTCCCATTCTGTTCTTTTCCTCTATTTCTTTGCATTGATTGCTGAGGAAGGCTTTCTTATGTCTCCTTGCTTTTCTTTGGAACTCTACATTTAGTTGCTTATATCTTTCCTTTTCTCCTTTGCTTTTCGCTTCTCTTTTCACAGCTATTTGTAAGGCCTCCCCAGACAGCCATTTTGTTTTTTGTATTTTTTTTTTCCCATGGGGATGGTCTTGATCCCTGTCTCCTGTACAGTGTCACAAACCTCTGTCCATAGTTCATCAGGCACTCTGCCTATCAGATCTAGTCCCTTAAATCTATTTCTCACTTACTGTATAATCATAAGGGATTTGATTTAGGTCATAACTGAATGGTCTAGTGGAAATCGTCTTCCCACTTTCTTCAATTTAAATCTGAATTTGGCAATAAGGAGTTCATGATCTGAGCCACAGTCAGCTCCCGGTCTTGTTTTTGTTGACTGTATAGAGCTTCTCCATCTTTGGCTGCAGAGAATATAGTCAATCTGATTTCTGTGTTGACCATCTGGTGATGTCCATATGTAGAGTCTTCTCGTGTTGTTGGAAGAGGGTGTTTGCTATGACAGTGCATTATCTTGGCAAAACTCTATTAGCCTTTGCCCCGCTTCATTCCATATTCCAAGGCCAAATTTGCCTGTTACTCCAGGTGTTTCTTGACTTCCTGCTTTTGCATTCCAGTCCCCTCTAATGAAAAGGACATCTTTTCTGGGTGTTAGTTCTCAAAGGTCTTGTAGGTCTTCATAGAATCACTCAACTTCAGCTTCTTCAGCATTACTGGTTGGGGCATAGACTTGAATTACTGTGATATTGAATGGTTTGCCTTGGAAACGAACAGAGATCATTCTGTCGTTTTTGAGATTGCATCCAAGTACTGCATTTTGGAATCTTTTGTTGGCCATGATGGCTACTCCATTTCTTTCGAGGGATTCCTGCCTGCAGTAGTAGATATAATGGTCATCTGAGTTAGATTCACCCATTCCAGTCCATTTTAGTTCGCTGATTCCTAGAATGTCGACGTTCACTCTTGCCATCTCCTGTTTGACTGCTTTCAATTTGCCTTGATTCATGGACCTGACATTCCAGGTTCCTATGCAATATTGCTCTTTACAGCATTGGATCTTGCTTCTGTCACCAGCCACATGCACAACTGGGTATTGTTTTTGCTTTGGCTCCATCCCTTCATTGTTTTTGGAGTTATTTCTCCACTGACCTCCAGTAGCATATTGGGCACCTACAGACCTGGGGAGTACCTCTTTCAGTATCCTATCATTTTGCCTTTTCATACTGTTCATGGGGTTCTCAAGGCAAGAAAACTGAAGTAGTCTGCCATTCCCTTTTCCAGTGGACCACATTCTGTCCGACCCCTTCGCTATGACCTGCCCGTCTTAGGTGGCCCCATACAGCATGGCTTAGTTTCATTGAGTTAGACAAGGCTGTGGTCCTTGTGATCAGATTGGCTAGTTCTCTGTGATTATGGTTTCAGTGTATCTGCCCTCTGATGCCCTCTTGCAACACCTATCATCTTACTTGGGTGTCTCTTACCTTGGACGTTATCTGTTCACAGCTGCTCCAGCAAAACGCAGCCGCTGCTCCTTACCTTGGCCGAGGGGTGGCTGCATGCCCCCCAACCATGGCCACTCCTCCTGACCTTGAAGGTGGGGTGGCTCCTCTCGTCTCTCATTTGCCCGTGCAGCCGCTGCTCCCTGGATGTGGGGTTGCTCCTCTCGGCCGCTTCCCCTTACCTGGGGTGTGTGGTAGCTCGTCTTGGCCCCCTCCCCTGACCTCAGACGTGTTGTAGCGCCTCCCTGCCACAGCCCCTGACCTCAGATGTGGGGTAATACTTGGAGAAAAGTAAATTCTTGGCCAATAATAAAATTAAAATATGAGTAAAGTTAAAACGGGCTTCCCTGGTGCCTCAGTGGTGAAGAATGCACCTGCTAGTGCAGGATATCCAGCCCCGATATGGATTGGGAAGATACCCTGGAGAGAGAAATGGCAATCCATTCTAATATCCCTGCCCGGGAAACCCCATGGACAGAGAATCCTGGCAGGCTACAGTCCACGGGGTTAGAAAGAGTCTGGCACACCTGACTAAACAACATCAGCAAACCTCAGTGATCACTGGGACTCACACTCTCAGTATGTTAGTACAACGTGAATACTTTGGGCAATTGAAGATAAATGTTTCTGGGAAAGATTGAAGGCAAAGGAGAAGGAGGAGGCAGAGGATGAGATGGTTAGATAGCATGAATCTGAATGGGCATGAATCCGAGCAAACTTCAGGAGATGGTGAAGGACAGGGAAGCCTGGCCTGCTCCAGTACACAGCATCACACGGAATCAAGCACAAGGGACAGAACAAATAAACAAAAAATCGAGAGTTATGATGGAAAAAATGCCAAACCTAGGAGGAGAGAGATTTTAGAGTCTTTTTTTTTTTTTTGCTTCAGTTCCATTTCTTTTATCCCAAATAAACTGATTTGCTTTAATGATCCTAGGATAGTTTTGTATCATCTTTGTCATTTCTTTTTTGTTCTGTTTCGCATCTGAAAACTGTTTATTTGTATCTCGCTCCAGTCTTTCCTAATTGGAGGAAAGAAGTGAATTTTCAGCATCAGTTAATTTTCATAGTGTCTCTTTGGAAAATGAGTAGCGTTTACTTTTCTGGACTGGGTACCGGGAAACTAAATGTGTGATGCTTTATTTATAACCACTTCAATGATTTATTGAACAGAGAGCACCCTGGGAAGCTCTGTCACTTTAAAAAGTGTTAATAAATTAATAGAGTCACATAAGAAGTCTCTAGGAAATATGTGAATTGAAGAATTCCCTTCCGAGAGGACTGTGCTACACTTTTCTAAAATATAATCACAACAGTTGTAGAAGTGCCTCATGATGACCGAGAAAGAAAAAGCAGCCCCTGTGGTTCAGGAGCCGTCTTGGCACCTCGGACCCCACCTGGTGCTCATTAACACTTCCAGTATGGATCCGGTTCAGTAGGGTGAGGTGGGCCGGGTATTCCACCTCAGGCTGGGTAATAGGAGATGGTCCCAAAGTGCAGCTGCTAACCAGTGCCAGGGAAGTACCAGAGTAATATCTTTTTTCGAAATAGAGCAGGTGACACAATTGAAGGTGGCAAACGGAAAGCCGTGCCTACTTGAAATAGTAGTGTTTACTTGGCAGTTAGCAGTGGACGTCATGACTGGATCTGCTTGTCCACTTTAATTCCATATATATTGGATCTGATTCTTGCCGATAGCTCAGTTGGTAAAGAATCTGCCTAAAATGCAGGAGACCCTGTTCTATTCCTGATGGGGAAGATCCACTGGAGAAAGGATATGCCACCCACCCCAGCATTCTTGGGCTTCCCTGGTGGCTCAGCTGGTAGAGAACCTGCCTGCAATGCAGGAGACCTTGGCTTGATCCCTGGGTTGGGAAGATCCCCTGGAGAAGGGAAATGCTACCTACTCCAGTATTCTGGCCTGGAAGATTCTATGGACTGTATAGTCCAGGGGGTTACAAAGAGTTGGACATGACTGAGCAACTTTCACTTTCACTTTTCATGCAATAGGGGAGAAGCTTCTTTGCCAAGGTTTCCCTTGCCACATGGAAGAACACCCACTAGAGAAGTCATTCTAGTTTTTCTCAGCCAATGTGTCACTCCCCTCCCCTTGGGTGACTGAGGAACCTGGGTGTTGGGCATGTTTGATTCCACCCCTCTCTCTTTGGGATCTGACTCTTCATTGTCCTGCTTCCTAATTGATTAAGTTGGCTAAAGGCAGCTTCAGTTGCTCTAGCTATGTATATGCTTCAGTATTGGGAGTCCTTCTTATGCACACCATAAGCCTCATTCACCAAAGTCCACTAGGCCTGCACTGCAGGTCAAGTTTCTCTGTCCATTTGCCTGAATTTTGCATCTTCTTTGCAACTAAAGTCTCTTCTTTAGTTCTAAACCCAAGCACTAAACATGAGTGCAGTTTACTCAGCTTCCTAAAATGTCACATCATAGTGAGAGATGGAATATTTCCTGCCATATCAGTACCTGTGATCCAACATCTATCATGCTTCAGCCACTCCTTGTGGTGAGCAGCAAGGAACTCAGGATATGAAAAAAATGCAGGATGCTGGCCTTAGATAGCTGAGATGCCTATGAAATCAATGATTTCAGTGAGCCCAGACCCTTGCATTTTCACATACATAGAAAAACTAAATTCCTTACCTTGGGATATCTGGTTTTCTTTAATTAACAAAAACACTTGCCTTTTGTTGCAAACTTCTGTATAACCTGACTCTGTATGCTCTCCAGCCCCACCCCGACACTCCTATCTCGGAGTTTCTTAAAATGCTGTCTCCTGGGCTTGAAGTCGTAAAATTTCCCACTGAATAAAGCTTAACTCTCAACTTTAAGGTTGTGACTACTTTTTAAGCTGATGATAGATATTGATGAATTTTTTTCTAAACACAAGAAAGACCAACATGTCAGTTCAGTTCAGTTGCTCAGTCGTGTCCAACTCTTTGCGACCCCATGAATTGCACCACGCCAGGCCTCTCTGTTCATCACCATCTCTCAGAGTTCACTCAGACTCACGTCCATCAAGTCCATGATGCCATCCAGCCATCTCATCCTCAGTCGTCCCCTTCTCCTCCTGCCCCCAATCCCTCCCAGCATCAGAGTCTTTTCCAATGAGTCAACTCTTCGCATGAGGTGGCCAAAGTACTGGAGTTTCAGCATTAGCATCATTCCTTCCAAAGAAATCCCAGGGCTGATCTCCTTTAGGATGGACTGGTTGGATCTCCTTGCAGTCCAAGGGACTCTCAAGAGTCTTCTCCAACACCACAGTTCAAAAGCATCAATTCTTCGGCGCTCAGCTTTCTTCACAGTCCAACTTTCACATCCATACATGACCACAGGAAAAACCATAGCCTTGACTAGATGGACCTTAGTCGGCAAAGTAATGTCTCTGCTTTTGAATATACTCCCTAGGTTGGTCATAACTTTTCTTCCAAGGAGTAAGCGTCTTCTAATTTCACGGCTGCAGTCAACATCTGCAGTGATTTTGGAGCCCAAAAATATAAAGTCTGACACTGTTTCCACTGTTTCCCCATCTATCTCCCATGAAGTGATCGGACCGGATGCCATGATCTTCGTTTTCTGAATGTTGAGCTTTAAGCCAACTTTTTCACTCTCCTCCTTCACTTTCATCAAGAGGCTTTTTAGCTCCTCCTCACTTTCTGCCATAAGGGTGGTGTCATCAGCATATCTGAGGTTATTGATATTTCTCCTGGCAATCTTGATTCCAGCCTGTGTTTCTTCCAGTCCAGCGTTTCTCATGATGTACCTGTCTCTTATACACATCTAGATGTGTATAAGAGACAGAGCCTGGAGAATGTGTANTCTGCCATAAGGGTGGTGTCATCAGCATATTTGAGGTTATTGATATTTCTCCTGGCAATCTTGATTCCAGCCTGTGTTTCTTCCAGTCCAGTGTTTCTCATGATGTACTCTGCATATAAGTTAAATAAGCAGGGAGACAATATACTCAAATACTTATGAACTCTGTAGGGCAGAGCAGGGATCCCTGAACGGACTCTCAAGTGGTGTAGAGGGGAGGGGAGAGGTTATTGAGGAAACGGGCAACTCACAGGTGGTGGAGGGCAGGGCTGCAGCAATGCAGGGCTGCATGGGCAGTGAAGGTGATGGTGAGTGAGCTCACAGTGGCCCTGGGGCACTGCCTCTCTGTCTCGCTCGGCGGCCTGGCGTTCCTTTCTCAGCATCTGGCCTTTCTCTGTGCATCTGCTCTGTTCCTCCTCCATTCAGGCACCTTACACTACTTACTCATCCTTTCTCCTCACTTACTATTTCAACCGACTTGTGCCCATGGCCTCCTCAGCCCTGTCTTTGCACTGGCTTTCTGCTATACCGCTCACTACCACCAATGGCAGTTTTCCTCTGACAGTCTTTGCTCAAACCCCGGGAAGAACCTGATCTTCCTTATTCCCCTATACCATAGATCACTAGCCTAAGGATCAGTTTCTCTTAGGTTCTATGCCCACTTCTTATGGACCCATCTCAGGCTGAAAGAGTGGGGTCATGTGCTACTTACGTGATGGGAGTTTAAGGTCCATCCCTCTTAGAATGGACTATAGAGGGGTTAGGAAGTGACCAGCCATCATCAGACATGTAGGGAAGTCATAATGTCTCAATATCAAACTCTCCAAATTCTCATCGGTAGATGATGTAGATTACTATGTAGATTAAATGAGTTGATTAGTAAAGTGCCCAAGGTAAATCAGGTCCCTTCTCCCTATCCCCATGGCCACTTGCTTTTTTTTTTTTTTTCATTTTATTGGAGTATAGTTGATTTATAACTTCGAGTTAGTTTCAGGTGTACAGCAAAGTGATTCAGTCCTACATATACATATATTCATTCTTTTTTAGATTCTTTTCCCATATAGGTTATCACAGACTATTGAATAGAGTTCCCTGTGCTATGCAGTAGGAAATCGTTGATTATCAATCTTACATACAGTAGTGTGTGTACGATAATCCCAAGATCTTGATTTATCCCTCTCCCCCACATTTCTCCCTTATTAACCATAAGGTCGTTCACAGCATCTGTAAGTCTGTTTCGGTTTCATAAATAAGCCCATCTGCATCATTTAAAAAAAAATTAGATTCCACATATGAGTGGTATCGTATAATTTTTGTCTTTTCCTGTCTGACTTATTTCACTTGGTATCTAGGACCATTTACGTTGCTGCAAATAGCACTCTCTCATTCTTCTTTATGCTGAGTGCTGCTCCATTGCATGTGCCCCGCGTCTTCTTTATCCGTTCCTCTGCTGATGGACGTGCAGCTGGTTCCTCTGTCTTGACTATTACAAATAGTGCCCATAGTCACTGTCTTAATTCAGGCCTTTCCCATCTCTCACCTGGAATAATCCAATAGTCCTCCAACTGGACTCTTGACTTCCAGTTTTGCACTTCCCCTCATTGGCTCAAATCCATTTTAAACAGAACTGCCATACTGCGCTTTTTAAAATGTGGAGAGCTATGATATCAAGGACTGGTGAGGATGAGATGAAACAGGCATACTTTATTTTTCTGATAGGACTGTATATTGCTACAATTTTAGGAAAAGTAAGCTAGTGCTTCTATAAAAATTTAAAATACTATAATCTTTGATTCTGCATTCCCACTTTTGCTAATCTATCCTATGGGAATAAAAGCACCTATATATACTACTACATGGGTAAGACTATTTGTTGGAGCACTATTGTAGGTGTCAACATAATTGTAAATGATCTAAATGTCCAACAGTAAATGGTTGAATAAATTTACTACATCCATGCACTAGAGAATTAAATAGACATTAAAAAAAAATGAGCTAGTTCTCTATCTATTGACTAGAAAGTGTGTTGCTATAAGCAGGTTTCTTAGTAAAGGATGTGATGTAGTTTTAAAAAAAATCAATGCAAAAAATGGCATTATATGTGTAAATGCTCATATTTGCCTGATGAACACAGAGACGGGTGTGGAAAAATTGCTGAGTGTAGGGCAACAGTTCTCAACTTTTGCAAGTATCAGAGTGACCCGAAGGGCTGGTAGTCCTTGCATTTACTCTGTTTTTTTGAGGTGTAATTGACACATAGCGTTATATTCGTTTCAAGTGTACAATACAGTGATTTGATATTTGTATATATTGTGAAATGTTCACAATAGGTCTAGTTAACACCTGTCACCACAGATAGGTACAAGTTTTTTTCTTATAATGAGAACTTTTATGATTTGCTTTCTTAGCAACTTTCCAGTGTTTGAGACAGTATTGTTATTTGCAGTCAGATTGTGTTTCTAACAAGCTCCTGGACGATGGAATGCTCTTCTTTCGGGGAAAAAACTTTGAGAATCGCTGGTGTAGAGGGGTAATAGAAATGAGGTGAGAGAAATTATGAGTTTTCTTCACATAGCATTTTGCTCTTTCACCAGTTTTCGTACGCTTAGGTAACTGTTACCAGTTTTTTAAATTTATTTATTTTTAATTGGATAATTGCTTTACAGTATTGTGTTGATTTCTGCCATACATCGACATGAATCAGCCATAGGTATACACATGTCCCATCCCTCTTGAACCTTCCTCCCGCCTCCTACCCCTCTAGGTTGTCACAGAGCGCGGATTTGAGCTCCCTGTGTGATACAGCAAATTCCCACTGGTTATCCATTTTACATATGGTAGGGTATTTGTTTCAATGCAATTCTCTCAATTTGTCCCACCCTCTTTTTCCCCCGTGTGTCTGCAGGTCTGTCCTCTACATCTGTGTCTCTGTTGCTCCCATGCAAATAGGTTCATCAGTGCCTTACCAGTTTTGAAGAGAAATACAGTAAAAGAGAAAGAGAGGGGAAAGATACTTTAAAAAAAAAAGAAAGGAAATCTGCTTAGTTCTGTCACCTCTTTTCCTAACCGCCTTTAGTGGCTCCCAGTGTACACAGGATAGAATCCAAACTCATCAGTGTGGCACCCAGGCCTCTGGGGTGGGCCCCTGCCTTTGACCGCATCATCCTCATTGGCTTGGCTCATCTACTCTGTCCAATCAGAGAGGCTGACCACTCCCAAATGTGCTCACTGTATCTCGCAGCCTGGTCCTCCTCTGTAACTGCCCCTGCGAGCCCCTCGTAGGCAGGGATGACTTGCTTGTCTTTGGATTTCCAGCAGAAAGAGAGCTTCTCTAGGGATATAGTAGATGCTTGATAAATTTTGTTGACTGAAACAGTGAATGAATGAAGTGTAGGTTCCCCCCCCCACACACACACCCACTCAAAGAAAGCTGCTGAATACGAGCCTCTTACCCAGAGTTAGTCCTGCACTGCCAAGCATTTCCTCCCAGGGGGTGGGCGGTTTCTATCGTTCCCACTTGCCTCTTAGTCAAGGAGAGGCAAACAAACTCAAAGGCCAGGAAGAACGGGCAGGTGTGGGTTGAGCAGTCTGTGCTCTCGACTCACCTGCTTCTCCTCAAAGCTCTTCAGCCCCTCCTGAACCTTCCTGAACCCACTCAGTCTAAGTGGGTAATGGCCCAGGAAAGATGGAAGGCAGGGGGAGGTCCCAGCATGGGATTTCACAGGGCATCGCAGCACAATGCTGATCTCTCTTTGGAGCAAGAGTGTGTGCTTTTGAGTGAATGGGTGCCTGTAGATGTGGGTGTGTGGGCACACGTGTGCTCATCTGTGAGGAATGAAAAAGCCTCACATTTGTGTGGTACTTTACAGTTTATAAAGTGTTTCACATCCATTATCCCATTAAGTTCCCATGAAACCCTGTGACTTACTCAGAGTGCGTCTTATCATTTCCATTTTTCTGATGAAGAAAATAAGACAGCGCATTTAAGTGACTTGTTCAGATGTATGGTTTGAGGATGCCCACCAGGATAGAGAATAAGGGCATCACCTGGTTCTGTTCCATGGACCCTGTCCTTCCACTTGGCATCCTTGGCAGTGACTGAGGTGAGGGGAGGGCTGAGCAGGACTCTCAGTCTTCTTTCCTGGGACCCAATCGTCACTTCTGCTGATGGTGCGGCTCCAGCATCCACATGCCCTATTAGCTTATCACTCATCAGATGTTTGTTGAATAACGTGGTGACAGAGAAACATGTATTTAGCCTTTGATGTTTTTTCCTGACACACAGCTCCTAAGTCCCTCCGAGTTTGTATGCTTATGAATGACTGGGGACTGGGGACCCACAGGTAGCTTCAGGATGGGAAGCGTTTGCCAGAAGGACCACGGTGTGATTAGAAAGTGGGAACTTTCAGCCCCACCCCCTGACCTCTGGGGACTGGGAGGAGCTGGAGACAGAGTTAATCACTAATCATGCCTATGTGGTGAAGCCTCCATCAGCACTCCTGAAGAGGGACTGAGAGCTTCTGGACTGGTGAACACGTCTGCGTGCTGGGAGGATGAAGGACTCCCACTCCGTGGGGACAGGAGCTCCTGGGCTCAGAACTCTGCTCACCTCATCCTCTCTACCTGCTCATCTGACTCTTCATCTGTATTCTTTGTTCTATGTGATCTTGGCGTGCTTAGTCGTTCAGTCAGATCCGGCTCTTTTGATACCTCATGGACCATAACTCTCCAGGCTCCTCTCTGAATGGGAATTTTCAGGCAAGAATGCTAGAGTGGGTCGAATTTCCTTCTCCAGGGGAACTTTCCGACCCAGAGATCGAACCTGCATCTCCTGTCTCCTTCATTGCAGGTGGATTCTTTACCTGCTGAGCCAATCCTTTATAATAAAGGCAGATGTAAGGGTTAGAGTTTTGTGAGCCATTACTGCAAAGTATTGAACCTAAGGCGAGAGTCATGGGAATGCCTGGTTTCTAGGTTGTTGTTCAGGTGACAACCTGGACTTGCAGCTGGCATCTGAAGAGGAGGGAGGAGTTTGGAGCTTAACCTTTAACCTGTGGGGTCTGGACTAACTCAGCTAGTTAGTGTCCTAACTGCATTGAATGGACGGACACCCAGTTAACATCTGAAGAGTCCGAGAATCAGTTGATGTGGGGAAAATGTCTACATGTTGGTGTCAGAAGTATCCTGTGGGTAGAAAAGAACAGTGTGTTTCTTTTTAACGTGGTGACAGAGAAACATGTATTTAGCCTTTGATGTTTTTTCCTGACACACAGCTCCTAAGTCCCTCCGAGTTTGTATGCTTATGAATGACTGGGGACTGGGGACCCACAGGTAGCTTCAGGATGGGAAGCGTTTGCCTGAAGGACCACGGTGTGATTAGAAAGTGGGAACTTTCAGCCCCACCCCCTGACCTCTGGGGACTGGGAGGAGCTGGAGACAGAGTTAATCACTAATCATGCCTATGTGGTGAAGCCTCCATCAGCACTCCTGAAGAGGGACTGAGAGCTTCTGGACTGGTGAACACGTCTGCGTGCTGGGAGGATGAAGGACTCCCACTCCGTGGGGACAGGAGCTCCTGGGCTCAGAACTCTGCTCACCTCATCCTCTCTACCTGCTCATCTGACTCTTCATCTGTATTCTTTGTTCTATGTGATCTTGGCGTGCTTAGTCGTTCAGTCAGATCCGACTCTTTTGATACCTCATGGACCATAACTCTCCAGGCTCCTCTCTGAATGGGAATTTTCAGGCAAGAATGCTAGAGTGGGTCGAATTTCCTTCTCCAGGGGAACTTTCCGACCCAGAGATCGAACCTGCATCTCCTGTCTCCTTCATTGCAGGTGGATTCTTTACCTGCTGAGCCAATCCTTTATAATAAAGGCAGATGTAAGGGTTAGAGTTTTGTGAGCCATTACTGCAAAGTATTGAACCTAAGGCGAGAGTCATGGGAATGCCTGGTTTCTAGGTTGTTGTTCAGGTGACAACCTGGACTTGCAGCTGGCATCTGAAGAGGAGGGAGGAGTTTGGAGCTTAACCTTTAACCTGTGGGGTCTGGACTAACTCAGCTAGTTAGTGTCCTAACTGCATTGAATGGACGGACACCCAGTTAACATCTGAAGAGTCCGAGAAACAGTTGATGTGGGGAAAATGTCTACATGTTGGTGTCAGAAGTATCCTGTGGGTAGAAAAGAACAGTGTGTTTCTTTTAAAAATATCTACTCTGTGCCCAGTCACCTTGGGGGGCCCAGAGCTGCCTGTAAGAACAGGTGCATTATAAAGGACCAGAGTGCACCCTTTGGAGTTGGGTCAGCTTGGGTTCAGATGCCGTCTCTGCCCCTCTTAACTGATGTGGACTTTAACCTCTTAATCTATTTAACCTCTCTGCATCTCTATCATTGCACCTCTAAGGTGGAATCAATCTCACCTACCTTAAATAAGGACATATATAGAATGTCTGGTGCACACTAGACCCTCAACAACAACATAGTAACAGTAATAATTATTCCAGGTACTGCAGTCAGCAAGGGCTTCACCGAAGAGGGGCCTCTCTCTCTGGGTCTGAACAAGCCTTAGAGGCCCCAGAAGTTAATTCAGATATTAGGAGATGGGCACCAAGGTGTCTGGGTGGACTCCTCCAGCCTGTTTTTCTGCAGGGGTTAGTCCCAGGTCTATGGACCTGGACTCCCTAGGACTGTGAGCACGTGGAGAGTGGAAGGAGCCTCTGAGAAGAGGGTGGGGCTCCCATGGGCCCTGGGACAGCTGGTGGGAGGAGGACGGGGGATGAGCTTAGAGCAGAATGACACAGACAGGCAGATGGTGCAGGACGCAGTCTGCACCTGTCATCAAGAAGAGGGTGAGTGGGTGGCAGCTGCCCCCACCAAAGCTGGAAGGTGGGACTCATCCTAAATGTACCACCGTCACATCCACTCTACAGTCTTTCTTACCCTGTCACTTCTTTTAGCATCTGTGCTATGATCTGAGTGTTTGTGCCCCCCTCCAAGTTCACGTGTTGCATCCTAACCCCCAGTGAAGTGAAAGCCACACAGTTGTGTCTGCCTCTGCAAGACCCTGTGGACTATACAGTCCGTGGAATTCTCCAGGCCAGAATACTGGAGTGGGTAGCCTTTCCCTTCTCCAGGGGATCATCTCAACCCAGAAATGGAACCCAGAGAGGATGGTAATTAGGAGGTGGGTCTTCGGGAGGTGGTTAGGTCACGAATGGAATTAGTACCCTTAGAAAAGGAGCCTGAGAAAGCTCCCTCGCCCCTTCCACTGTGTGAGAATGCAGCAAAAGGCACGGGCTATGAACCAGGAAGAGGGTCCTCACTGATTCTGAATCTTCCAGTGCCTCCATTCTGAACTTCCCAGCCTCTAGCACTTTGAGAAATTAATTTCTGTTGTTTATATACCACCCAGTCTATGGTATTTTATCATAGCTGCCAAATGGACTCAGACACTATCATCTATCTTTTTTCTCTTCCAGTCTCTGCTTCTTTAGAAGGGGTGATGGATAAGTAAAGGTTCTGGAGCCAGGTAACCTGGTTGGACCCTGCCTTCCTTACTTTCTAGCTGTGTGATCTTAGGCTAGCCCCTTAGTTTCTCTGAGCCTCATTTTCCTCTTCGGTGAGATGTGGATGATGGTACTAGTAGTACCTAAAATTTATTGTTGGGACTAAGTGGAATAATTTCCGAGTCTAGCACATGGAGGCCATGTGACGGATGCCCTTGAGCTCTTTCTCCTGTTGATGACTATCCCCTCTCTCGCCTTCAACAGACAGCCGTGTGGCCGTCCACCATGGAAAGCAGAAGTGAACGTGCATTTTTATCTTTTGTGAACATGTAGTGTCGTGGTAGTCCAAGTCACTCAGTCTGGTCCGACTGTCTGCAAGATCCTGTGGACTATACAGTCCATGGAATTCTCCAGGCCAGAATACTGGGGTGGATTGCCATTTCCTTTTCCAGGGGATCTTCCCAACCCAGTGATCGAGCCCAGGTCTCCTGCATTGCAAGTGGATTCTTTACCAGCTGAGCCACAGGGAAGCCCAAAGGGAACCAAATATTGATAGGGTGGAATGTCCCCTCAGGTGAGTCTTGCTGTGGTGGTGGGGTGAGGCCGCCTTGGGGAGAGTGGGTAGGGGGCAGTCAGGACGGCAGGAGGGGAGACACCCCCAGCAGCCGTGTCGGCTGTCTCCTACCTTCAATGCCAAGAGACCCTTCTAGAACCTTCAGAATCATCTTCGACTCCTTTCTGCCCCCTCGCTCAGATTTAATTTGTTATTCTTTCTACAGATATTTTTTTGAGAGCCTACTGTTGGCTTGACACTCGTTTACATCCTTCACTTTGACTTCAAACACATCCCTCCTATGATTTTGCCTGAAGGCGAACCATCATTTTTTGAACGCCTCATGTGAGCCAGAACCACCCTGTTGGGCAGCTGATAATATTCTCTCAGTTAATCCTCAGCCCATCCACAAAGGAGGTATTATCGAGATCCTCATTTTACAGACAAGGCTCCTGGGGATCAGCAAGACTCCAGGACCTGCCCAGCAGCACATGATGAGCTAGTGTGGGAGCCAGAACGTGAGTGCTTATTGGGCTGAGTTAAAATCAGATTGTCAGAGCCATTCCCCTACACACTCCCCGCCTTGGTCTGCTTTCTGGGCACTGCTCTTTGTGAGATCCATGGGCCCACCCATGCTCCCTCCAAACCTTCCCCAGGGTCTCATTCCTTCAGGAGCTGTTGACTGAGAGTCAAGTCCTGGCTTGACTGTGTTGCTCTGTGGCAGCAGGGGGACTCTGGCCTCTCTGAGTCCTTTCACCAGACAGGGTCTCTCGCCTTCACCAGAGAGCAGTGTGGCCGTCCACCGTGTAAAGCAGAAGGGAACATCATCTTTATCTTTTATGAATATGTAGTGTAACGGTAGAGAAAGTCACTCAGTCATGTCCAACTCTTTGCGACCCCATGGACTATACAGCCCATGGAATTCTCGGGGCCAGAAAACTGGGGTGGGTAACCTTTCCCTTCTCCAGGAGATTTTCCCAATCCAGCCCCTCATTGTTGAGACAAAGGTTTTGTGCCTCGGAAGGGCTGGAGGTCTTCCCTGGGACTCATCGGGTCCTCCCTGTCTGGGTGAGGATGGAGAGGTCACATTCACTGAGCACTTTTCCTGGGCTTTATAAACACCATACACTCAACTGACCCCACAAACCCTGATGGTGGTCCCTCTATCACCACACCTCTGTGAGGAGGAAACTGAGCTGGAAGGGGGTGTTCATGGTCACCAGAGAGCAAAAGGCTAAAAACAAGATGCAAAGGAACTTATTTACCAAAATGGAAATAGACTCACAGACATGGAAACAAATTTATGGTTACCAAAGGGGAAAGGGGAAGAGGGATAAACAGATACACACTCAGTCCAGTGCAGTCCAGCCGCTCAGCCATGTCCGACTCTGCAACCCCATGAATCGCAGCACGCCAGGCCTCCCTGTTCATCACCACCTCCCGGAGCTCACTCAGACTCACGTCCATCGAGTCCGTGATGCCATCCAACCATTTCATCTTCGGTTATCNAAAAAAAAATGCTTTACCAAAGTAAAAAGTTGTGAGGACGTTTGAATAATTAGAGCTGTCATGTAATGTAACTTGATCAAATCTATTAAAATTAAAGGTACATTAAAATAGTTTTTAAAACTAAATAATATTTTAAATACCAAATGCATTAAAATAAAAAATGCACTGCAGCCCTCAGCATTGTTTTTAGCAGGGGATGAAAAAGCACTGAACTTTTTGTTCAGTGATACTGAACTAGAAACAACCTTTCTGTCTCAGGAAAAAGAATGAGCTTGATAAAAGTAGAAGGTTGAACATAAATTCCCCCTTAGCTCCATCACTCATAGACATTTGATGCTTTGAATATTAGCTTCACTTGGGCAGGAAAGGACTAGGGTATAAAATAATATATATTTCCTCTATATAGCTTGAAGAATATTTTCCCCAATTACTGTATATATATTTATATATATATGCACTCAAAATTACTTAAAAAAACAACAACAAATTTCTCTCTACACAGGAGAAATAAGATCAGAAAAAGACCCTAAAGAAAAGTTTCTCCCCACCCACCATGCATATCTAGTACAAAATAGCATTCAGTAACCTTGGGTGTGCTTCTCTGGTTTGCATAATATTTTTATCAGCTGAGGTTTATATATTTTGTATTTCACATTCTGATTTAGCATTCAGTTTGCATTTGACCTGAATGATTTTGCCCAGTACTCTGGCTCTTGACTGTTTGTTTGCCTGGCCTCCCTACTTGGACTTTTGGATTTGGAGAAACGAGATCTGCAGGGCTTGTCTAGAGGACTGAGCCCTTTCAGGAAAGTGGCCCCTCTGTGGTAGTTGGCCTCACCTTCTGTGATGATCTGTCAGTTCACAACTTCCGTTTTCACTATGATAATTTAAAAGCAGCTGTCCCATTGAACAGAATGGCATTGAAAACCTTGCGCCCAGGACTGTTCCTTGCAGAGATGAGACAGTTCAGTAAATCCCCTCTGCCATTCTGGAGATGATGATGAGAAATGTGCCCCTGGACAACAAAGTGACAGGCTCCCTTGCCTGGGCTGGGGAAGAGGCTTTGGCCACCTTTTGCAACATGCTCATTAATAAGGAGATGGATCTATCCCCTTGTATGAACACAGGGCATTCCCACTTCTGGGCGCTCTGGATGTGGTTCACACATACCATCAAAGTGGAGACACCTTAAGAAGGCTATCCCAAAGACAAGAACCTGTATTTTTCCAGCTTAAGGTTGAAAGGGCATGGCTCACAGAATCAGTCATTGGCCAGTTCTGATTTCTCCAATCTTTCTGAGTCAAAGAAAGGCTTATGAATAATTCAGGGCCACAGACCCTTGAATCCTAGGGGAAGGGCTTCTGCCAACACTGGAAGTGTGGTTTTCAGGGCAGCGGCCTGACAGACAGCGAGGGAAGTTTTGCCCTCGCAGGCTCTTGTGCAAGGGACTCTTCCTCAGGAATAGTAGGGGACTTTGTGGCAAACTCTCTATGAAATACAGTGGGACTCTGGCCTCTTATTGGAATATTTGTCTCTAGTTGGAATCGTTGATAGATTTTTCTTTTGTCTTGCTTTTTACTAATACTTTGATTTGAGTTGCACTTAATTTGGAGAGGCGAGTTAACCCCAAACTGCTGAACTTTGATGTGGGGAAAGATAACGATATTCTTTGAGTTATCAGTTATATGCCAGGCACAGACTGGATGCTTTATGTTATCTCATATAGTCCACAGCAGGGAGTTTATGATTCCAGGTGGGGATCTATGACCACAGGAGTATAAAATTTACTCCTGATTTTAGGAGTAAATGAATGGAATTCAAATAATATACGAGTTCAGAAACAATATGTTCTTATAATCAGCCCCTGACACAGACCCCAGGGTTACCAAAATGATAGCTTGCATCAAATGACTATTTCTAAAAGAACCAATATTTCTTTCAGAGTATACCACATAAAAGACTACATTTAAAGAGAACATTTAGCTGGGTTTTTATGTGAAAAGTTATCATTATCTTGCAAGCAACTTTGCATGTTTTGTAGCCAGTCAGAGGAGCCAGGGGCCAGGTTCAAAGTGAGAGCCTTTGGCAGGGCTGAAAAGTTTCATCAAGATTCCGCCACATAGAAATTTCAGCAGAATGACTCTGTTTCATCGATTTAAGTTAAATCACAGCAGGAGACAAGACCTCCGGAGAAGAGTCCAGTCGTCCATCCTCTGATCTTCAGCTAATGACTACAGGAATGAAATGAGAAAACAGAATTTTATAGGCAACAAAAGTGGGGGCAAAGTGTAAATATAGAGGATTTCGAGTTAGCACGATTTTGCTGAATTTAGTTATCTTCTTCTGTTTGTGCTTCTGAGGGGAGATGGCAGGGGATGAATGGCGCAGCAGGCCAGGCTGCTGGTGGATCGCACTTGCAGGGTAGATCCTGTTTGAACCTTGGACAGTGCAGTATCTTTATAATGATAATAATAATAGCAGCGCTTGGTGGGGGCTGGGGTGAATTGATAAGGCAGTGTTGAGATAAGGGTTTAAGAGGACACTCACTAAGCCAAAATTATTAGTTCTATTGTTAAACTTCTGGTCAGAGAATATGGTTAGTCTTGGTAGCTCAGCTTAGGCTGATTTTTGGTCACCCGGCTCCAGACGTGGATCTTACATGACAGAGCAGAGAGCAAAGCTGGGCTACGGGGCTGAGGCATGCAGACAGCCCAGGCTGAGCTGCACTGCTCTTGGGAGATGAGACAGAAGAAGACTGTGACCTCCTAGGTTCTCTCTATTTTCAATCTGGACACTCTCCTTGAATCAGGGAATATACCTCGAGGCCTGGTTATATAGCACCAACACTGCTTACTCAGAAATGGAATGTCAGATCTTCAGTTCATAGTACAGATGAGGAAGCTGGGGCACAGAGGAGGCACATGACATCTTAAGTGAGTGCCAGGGCTGGACCAGAACTCACATCTAACTCCTGGCTCCTGGCCTAACAACTCTGATGCCTTTGACTGATGGTCAGTTCTGCAGCTGGAAGGGCATTGAAGGCTGACAGGGAAGAACAACAGAGTCATGCAGACAGAGAGAGTGGAGGAGGCAGTGGTAGGAAGTGGAAAGGCCATGAAGAGTCA
Organism: Oreotragus oreotragus; assembly: GCA_006410675.1. Classification (NCBI taxonomy): domain Eukaryota; kingdom Metazoa; phylum Chordata; class Mammalia; order Artiodactyla; family Bovidae; genus Oreotragus; species Oreotragus oreotragus. The sequence goes on along the minus strand of SJYX01006303.1, from coordinate 104,736 downwards.
AAATACCCCTTCTTGCTGGCCATATCCCCAAGACAAGTGTGAGTCCCAGATGTTCTTTAACAGGTATAAACAGTAACACCGAAAAACTACACAGAGGGGTTGACCAAAGGCCACGCTATTTGTGCCTAATGACTAAGTACCCTATGTATTTGGATTCTTAACCTTACTTTGTCCTTTTAAGTGATGGGAGACCTCCTCCGTTCCTCTCTGGTCATTTGGTTTGTGACTCCAGTTTAAAATCTATCTGCCTCCTTGTCTCAGGTTCTAGGCTCCAGGGAGATGAAGATGATGAGCTTGGGCCACGTGATTTGCCTGCAGTGTTTTGCTGTTCTGCACAGGGGCTGTAGAGAAGAACAATGAGCAAATTCATGAGTCAACATTATATTTATCCTTCTATTGTGAGGAATATTGCCTCTACTTCTGTGAAGCATAATCATTTGTTAGCTTAAGTAAGACATTTCCCTGCCCACTGATAAGGAAACAAAAAGGCATTTACTGTGCTAGTCTCTAGAATGTGAAACGTAAGCTTTGTTTTTTACTGTTTGTTTGTCTTTAGCTTTCATTTCGGAGAAGGCGATGGCACCTCACTCCAGTACTCTTGCCTGGAAAAATCCCATGGATGGAGGAGCCTGGGAGGCTGCAGTCCATGGGGTCGCTAAGAGTCGGACACGACTGAGTGACTTCACTCTCACTTTTCACTTTCATGCATTGGAGAAGGAAATGGCAACCCACTCCAGTGTTCTTGCCTGGAGAATCCCAGGGATGGGGGAGCCTGGTGGGCTGCTGTCTATGGGGTCACATAGAGTCGGACACAACTGAAGCGACTTAGCAGCAGCAGCAGCAGCTTTCATTTATGATCACAGGCTAAGGGTTGAAGGGGGCCTTGGAGGACTGCCAGCTTCACCACCCCCTTCTGTGCAGGAAGCCTCTTCCTAACATCCTTGCTGGTGGTTCAGATCCTTTCTCTCTGCATCCCCACTGTGAGTTGCTGCTACCTCTGTCTCAACACTTACTTCATTTTGCTTTAAATTACAGTTATTTGAGGACTTTTCTTAAGTCTCAGCTGTGAGCCCCTGAGGACAGAAATCCTGTCTCATTCCTCTTTGATATCCCACAGCCCCCAACGCAGAGCCTGGCCCACTCTCCATAAACATTTGAGTGAGAGACAGTGTTAACAGCCTCCAGTGGTAGCCACAATTCAACATCTCTAATAGCTAGAAAGTTCTTCCTGAAAGTGAGCAAGAACATGTCTCCCCATCCCTGTGGGGAGAGAATATAAAACTGGCAGTGATGACAAAGGGCCAGGCACTCATACAGTACACACGAGAGAGCCTGTGGACTGGCCATGCCCTGCTCTTTATTGCTGTTCTTGCTTCCTGTCTGGCCAGAGGACGTGGAGGTCTTTCCCAGGACAGGAAAACCCAACAAAACTAGATAGGTCTGGATAAATGTATGAGGGTGGGGAGGGTTTGCAGGACTTGAACCTAGTTTGGAAGGAGAGCTTTATTAGACTCTGTCAGTGTCCCACTCATACCCCTCATCTGCCCCAAGGGACATCTGGTTCCCATATACAATGACAGCTTCCCACGTTTCTCTGCCCATGGTCACTCTCTGGCTTGGGGAGTGTGCTAGGCTTGTGTATAGGTCAGGCTGGAAATGCCAGGGAGTAACTCCAGGAGGAACTTCAACCATGAGTGATGGTACTTGGTGCATACATACTCCAGATCCCTCATCTCCCCTTGCGATGTTTGGAAGTATGTTCTATATAGTCTCTTAAAGGTTTCAGGAAGGAGGACCACCAAATGCTCACAGCAGTAACCCATTAATGAACACATCCTGTCTTCATTTGCCTCCCTTCTCTCTGACTTGCCCACTCCCTCATTGTGCTTCCTGGAATAAGTTTAGTTCAGTTCAGTTCAGTCGCTCAATCGTGTCCGACTCTGCGACTCCATGAGTTGCAGCACTCCAGGCCTCCCTGTCCATCACCAACTTCTGGCATTCATTCAGACCCACGTCCATCGAGTCGGTGATGCCATCCAGTCATCTCATCCTCTGTGGTCCCCTTCTCCTCCTGCCCCCAATCCCTCCCAGCAACACAGTTTTTTCCAGTGAGTCAACTCTTTGCATGAGGTGGCCAAAGTACTGGAGTTTCAGCTTTAGCATCAATCTTTCCAAAGACCACCCAGGGCTGATCTCCTTCAGAATGGACTGGTTGGATCTCCTTGCAGTCCAAGGGACTCTCAAGAGTCTTCTCCAATACCACAGTTCAAAAGCATCAATTCTTTGGTGCTCAGCTTTCTTCACAGTCCAACTCTCACATCCATACATGACCACTGGAAAAACCATAGCCTTGACTAGACAGACCTTTGTTGGCAAAGTAATGTCTCTGCTTTTGAATATGCTATCTAGATTGGTCATAACTTTCCTTCCAAGGAGTAAGCGTCTTTTAATTTCATGGCTGCAGTCACCATCTGCAGTGATTTTGGAGCCCAGAAAAATAAAGTCTGACACTGTTTCCACTGTTTCCCCATCTATTTCCCGTGAAATGATGGGACCAGATGCCATGATCTTCATTTTCTGAATGTTGAGCTTTAAGCCGTTTTTACTCTCCTTTTTTACTTTCATCAAGAGGCTTTTTAGTTCATCNNNAATAGAGAAACAGGGAGCTATTGTACAGCACCGGGAACTATACCCAATATTGTAATAACTTATAATGGAAAAGAATCTGAAGAATATATATATATGTGTGTGTGTGTGTATATAACTGAGTCACTTTGCTGTATAGCTGGCAAATTGTAAACATCTATACCTAAAAAAATAATATATCAGAAAAATAAATAGAATATTAAAATTTTAATGAGTTTATTGGTGTTTTATGAAAAAGTCTTTAGGAAACATTGCAGGATAAGTTCTGGTGTCATTTGCATAAAAAGTCCAGAATCTAGATATGTTATTATCGAACTTTTGTTAAGAAATAGAATCCTTCTAGCCATATTTAAGGCTCAGTGGAAAAGAATCCAGGTGGCTCAATGGTAAAGTGGCTAAGTGGCTAAGTGGCTTGCCTGCCAACGCAGGAGACTTGAATTTGATCCCTGGGTTGGGAAGATCCCCTGGAGAAGGGAATGGCTACCCACTCCAGTATGCTTGCCTGGGAAATCCCATGGACAGAGGAGCCTGGAGGGCTACAGTCCATGGGGTCGGCAGAGAGTTGGACATGACTGAGCAACTGAGCATGCACACATACACTCCTATTAAATGGAACTGTAGTTTTCCAATTTTGATAAGCATCAATAGAATTTAAAGTTGAGGTAGGATTAGAATCCCTTTCTAAGTGAGGGCCTAAGGCATCAAATCTCTTGGGTACCAGAAATGGCTTGACTTATGATGGTGATGGGTGCCAAGATCCCCAAGTCTGGACTACACACGGTTGCAGGAAGTGGCTCCCTGCGTTTCTGCAGCCTTCTCAAAGTTGCCCTAACAGTCCCACTCTTCCTAGCTGGCTGCCCATTGAATGGCTTTACCTCCCCATCCAGCTTCTCCTTTTGCTCTCCCTTCCCCTACCTGTCCCCCAGCTCCTTCCCAGGGGTGGAGATGAAGCCTCTCCTGGCCAAACTGTAGCCAGGCTCCTCTGAGCCCTCTCTTTTCTAAGTCTCACTGGGGCTTCTGAGTCCGTCCCTTGCACAGTTCAGTGTTAGCAAGGACGCTGCTAAGCCACCTTCCAGAAAATCGCCCTACCCTTGATCTCTGATCTGTTTTAAAATAAGATTTGTTTATTTAATTGGCTGTGCTGGGTCTTAATTGTGGCATGGAGGATCTTCAGTTGTAGTATGTGGGACCTTAGTTCCTCCACCAGGGATTGAACCCAGGCTCCCTGCATTGGGAGCTCAGAGTCTTAGCCACTGGACTATCAGGGAAGTCCTTTGATTTCCGATCTTGCTGGCCTACCTTCAGCAAGAGTCCCCTACTCTGGGCAATTCCCTGATGGTGCAGTGGTTAGGACTCAGTTCCATCTCTGGTAGGGAAATTGAAATCCCAGAAGCCACAGGGTGTGGCCCTGAGCCTGGAAGTCTCTTAGTAACTTTCCGTGCACTGACCCCCTCACTGTGCTCCTTAACTATAAACCCCCACTTGTCCTTGCCATATTCCAGGTTGAGTCCCAGTCTCTCTCTCCTATCGGGATGGTTGTCATTCAGTCACTAAATTGTCTCTGACTCTTTGCAGCCCCATGAACTGTGCACACCAGGCTTCCCTGTCCTTCACCATCTCCCGGAGTTTGCTCAAACTCATGTCCATTGAGTCTGTGATGCCACCCAATCATCTCATCCTCTGTCATCCCCTTCTCCTCCTGCCTTCAATGTTTCCCAGCATGAGCGTCTTTTCCAATGAGTTAGCTCTTAGCATCAAGTAACCAAAGGATTGGAGCGTCAGCATCAGTCCTTCCAATGAATATTCAGGGTTGATTTCCTTTAGGACTGACTGGCTCAGGATAGTCCTGAATAAAGTCTTTCTTTAATGAGTGTCAGAAAAAATGTTTTTCTTTAACACTGCCCCCACATCCTGAGCCTGGGCAAAGACAGAGACAAGCAAAGCCGAGTGAGTCACGCTCACACCTTCCCACCCCCGTCTGTCTCTGGTCCCGCTTGGCACCAGAGACAGGGAGCTGTGAGTGGGAGCTCCTGCAGGCATGGGGTGGGGCCTGGAGCCTTAGGACCCTAGCAAGGAGCCGGGCAGGGCAAGAACAAGCTGCTGGCTTGAAGAGCAGGCTGCCTGGGGGTGATGTCTCCCTGGTAACTGGAGCTGCCAGCCTGTGGAGTGAGTCTGGGTTTTACCACGCACTCCAGTGTATTGTGCAAGCACTGTCATGCCTCTGCTGTGTTGACTTTTTAAATCAAAGGAGATTTGATGCTGGGTCCCACCCCACCATGTTGGCAGAAACACTTCCCCATCCTTCTTTCCCTTGGACCAGAGTCAGCCATAGAGGGAGCTGTGGGAGGCCTTCCACTGTTGGTCCCCACGGGTCCACTGATGCAGCCATTTCCAGGCCCGCATGGACTGGGAAGGTAGGTGGTCCTGTTGCTTTCACATCAGATCTGGGGACAAGCAGGGACACCTATGGAGGCCTGCAGCTAGACCATGGAAGCCTTCCCTGGAAGACTCTCTCCCCTGCTGGCCTTGGAAGTTCCTCAGTGCCCTCTTATGTCCCCAGCCTTCTTTCTTCCCTCTCCAGGAAGGCCTGGCAAAATCCATCCAGGAAACCACGGGTGGAAGTTGTCTTCCTACATCTTCTGCTTTCAGAAAATGCCTGGCTACCTTCAGAATGAAACTCAGCTGAGCATCTCACTAAGTCATGCTGCCCAGAATGCTCATCACTGGGATGAGATGAAGGTCTGTGACCCCTTGCCAGGCTGGGAGAAGCAGGTAGGTTGCAAGGAGCAAGCACCTGACTAGAGTGTAGAGTTTTTAAAAGAAGGACTCCTTGTATTTTCCCCTTCTAGTCTCCTGAACCTCCAACTGTGAAGATCTCCTGGAAGGGGGATGGGCTGATCTATCTTCCCCTAAAAGCCTGGCGGAAGTCAACGAGGCATTGTATTTATCAGATGGGAAATGGGGAACAGGTTCATAGGGAAGGGTGCAAAATAGTAAAAAGTACTACTGAAAATACCTTCTGGGGCTGAGCCAAGGTCTGGGTCCATCTGCTTGTCTTGTGAAATAGGTGTGCACTGGGGGCCACCCTGAAGGGGACTGAGTCCTTCAACGACCTCTAGGCCGAGTCCCTTCTGCTGTGTGTGTGTGTGTGTGTGTGTGTATGTGTATGCTTGGGGGGTTGGGGGCTGAGGGACCAGAGGGAGTGACTGTGTGCCCACCCACCTTGAAGCCATGCTGCTAATGAATGAAGCATTACGATGCCAGTCCCCAGGGCCCCAATTCCACTCACATCTCCATTAATACACTCCTGGTGTTCACTGTGATTGGCATCGCCACAATAAACAGTAAATGAGTGAATAATAATTGGCTATCTATTTGAAAGTGTTACTGAGGTTGCCATGGCAATCACACCTTTTATTAAGCTTTATTAAGCTGCTGCTGCAGAGAGTGAGGTGGTGGGAGTCCAGGCTCCCTGGGCCCCACAGAGGGGCTGACCTGCTGGGCGACCTTTCCCAGGAGCACTGGAGGTACAGGGGCCAGAGAGGGGCGTTTGTTTTTGTTTTTGTTTTTGTTTTCAACAATTCACCTGCTCTGGGGCCTTTAGGAGCAGTCACTGAATCCTCAGTTAGAAAGGACAAGGTTTCTTTCCTGCCCTGCCTCTATTCTTTCCCCAAATACATCAGTGGTGGAAATGGAGGACAATGTCGTTTTATTTTTACCCTTAGCATTCCCCTCCGCACCTAAACAATGGTAAAAATGAAAATTAGTAACACTTTGGAAAATAAAATTCATTTTAGGGGCGAAAATTATATTCATTTTGTTTTAGAATGATGACTCCAGTCTTTCAGATAAGGTGCGATTATCCTGTCTTTGTTATTCCTCTGCCTCCCCACCTTCTACCAGTGAATTCTAAATCCCTCAATGCAAGGAAAAGATTTTAATGTGAAACTACCTAGACTATCAGATCATTGTAACTCTTGTCCACCAGGAACAAGCAGTGTAGTATCATTCTCACAGGCAAGAGTAAAAGAAACATTTCTGCATCCAGGGGCAATACCATCACACACACACACACACAGGAGATTCAGGAATTTCTTTCTTTGCTTGTGGGTCTGCTTTTGCTGTATTTTGATCTCAGCGTCAGTGGATGTGTTCCTAGGCATCGAGGATTGAAAGTGAAGGACCATGGAGAGAGAGAGGAACATCCCTTCATTTCTGTGGATTTTAAAACAAGCAGCTTATTGTCACACCTGCTCAGAACTGTCTGCCTTCTGCAGTGGGCGAAGAGTCAGGCTTAGAAATGTTCACTATTAAGTCAAGAGAAACATTAACTTGTAACATTTTTACCTCTCAAAGTTATGTGTTATATTGTCTGTTGTTCATTTCAAAATACTTTGGTGCTGTATAGAGTATTGTTGAGCAGAGTTGTTAAATTTAGCAAATAAAAATATGGAACGCAGAGTTCAAGGTGAATTTCACATAAATACCAAATAATTTCTTAGCAGAATTATGTCCCAAATATTATGTATATTTCATCTGGCAAAGCCTGACTGTGAGATATGCTTTTGATCCAAATTCTAGGGGCCAGTTAGTTAACACGGAAAGAATTCTAATCAGGAATACAGACTTCAGGGCTGGTTAGTTAACATTTGAAAGACTCCAAGCAGAAACCACGCTCTCTGGGCAGCTACTCCAAGACTTTCAGTTATTTTTATCTCCTATCAACACTAGAGGCCTTGCTCATTAGCATAATGCATGTTAGAAATGGTTCTCTTTGGTGACACAAGTAGGCTTTGACATGTGCAAACTCTCAGACAGGAGCTCTCCCCACGCTGCGTGGGAAAGGTCTCTCAGTTTACCAAGGCCAACGGTAATGCGTGCTCTTTGGAATGGTGTGCTAAGATTTAAAATAAGTTCTATTTATAGCCACTTACAGGTTTTGAAAGCCTCATTCCTAATCCGTCACTAGAGTCTGGCCACACATTCATGCAGGGTGCTGTCTGTCACATGGCCTCGCAGCTCAGAAGATGGACTTCACTGAATTCGTTGGATAGGCTCTTTGAGGCCAGCTTGCTAATAAATCTGTCTGCCTGGGAGAAGCCAGCCTGAAAGTTTTTTTGTTGTAACATACTATCTGCAAATGAGAGCATGGCCCTCAACTATCTACAAAAAGAACCAAATTGGTTTAGGTTGGTCTGTCACTGGAGAGAATCTTACAGTAACCAAGGCAAAGCTTTCTTTCTCAAGAAGTGTATGAATGGGAAGGAAGTTGCCGGGGCGGGGGGTCGGGGATGGGGGTGGTGGTGGTGGTGGTTTGGAGACAGCAGAATGTGCTGAAAAGACTAGTCGAGCAAATAAAATGAATTCCTTGGGGGCAAAAATCGTGTTCAGGGCATATTCTTTTAAGTTACTACTTTAATGGTTTCAAAATGTTCAGTGGCATTAAGCACATTCATAATGTTATGCCAACCGTCACCAATGTCTATCTGCAGAACTTTTTCATCATCCCAAACTGAAACCTTGCACCCATTAAACAACTTCCTACTCCTCCTACCCCACCAGCACCTGCAACCACNTCTTTCTCAGGAAGGGGAGGAGTGGGAAGGAGGTGGCGGGGGCGGGGGGTCGGGGATGGGGGTGGTGGTGGTGGTGGTTTGGAGACAGCAGAATGTGCTGAAAAGACTAGTCGAGCAAATAAAATGAATTCCTTGGGGGCAAAAATCGTGTTCAGGGCATATTCTTTTAAGTTATTACTTTAATGGTTTCAAAATGTTCAGTGGCATTAAGCACATTCATAATGTTATGCCAACCGTCACCAATGTCTATCTGCAGAACTTTTTCATCATCCCAAACTGAAACCTTGCACCCATTAAACAACTTCCTACTCCTCCTACCCCACCAGCACCTGCAACCACCATCTTCTACTTTCAGTTTTTATGAATCTGTCTATTCTAGATAGCTCATATAATTGGAAACCTGTAATATTTGTCCTTTCCTGCTGACTTATTTCACTTGTTTAAACATGATGTTTTCAGGTTTCATCCATGTTATAGCAAGTATTAGAATTTTAAGGCTGAATGATATCCCATTGTATGTACAGACCTCATTTTGTCAATCCAGTCGTCCACTGAGGACATTTTATCAGGAATCTTTTCCAAGGGTGAGTGAGCCAGGGCTCTGGGGTTAGAGGACAGATCTAAGCTCTGCCATTCCTGTGTGACCTTGGGCAGGTCACTCAGCTTTTCTGATTTCCATTTTTCTTATCTTTAGATGCATAGCCTTTTCTTTTCCTGCTTAGACTTCTGTTGTGGAAATCAAATAAGGTAATGCATGTAAAGAAGCTTTATAAAGTAAAGCGCCGTGTCATGTATTGTTTGGCTTCTTGCTTTTCTGGGCACTAGAGAACGCCAGAAAACAAGCCCTTTTTCTCATTTTAATCTAATGCTAGTGATTTCTTCTATTCTCCAGCTTTTGCCTATTTCTGAAATACCATTGAATACAAGTATCTCGAGGCTTAGTATCTTGTAGCTCAACTTATTACAAAACTTTGAAATATTTAAAGATAAATTCAATTAGTAAACGTGTAATTACTGCCTGAATAAACTATACTTTAAATTTTAATATGCCAAAGAGGATCATTTATGAGCAGAACAAGCTTTATGTTATACATTTTTAATGCTCCTAAACTAACACAGTGACATGCAATATATAAAAGAGACCAAAAAAATTTTCTCATTCATTTCCACATTCCCCCCAAATCTCCACCCTGCACTAAGCCAGAGCAAACACACCCATTTTATTCAATAGCCTCAACAGTTCCAGACATTTTGCATGTTTACTTCCATTTTTTTTTTTTTTTCTGGGGTAACTAGTCCAACTTGGTTAACTAGAAGAAAGGAACTAGGAGGGATGAGACCTCCAAGTTTGAATAAGAAAAGAGAAAAAGACATTTATAAAGAAGTTGCATTTTAAAAAGTGATTTGTGTATTTATTTCTGGCCGTGCTGGGTCTTTGTTGCGTGTGGGCCTTTCTCTCGTTGTGGTGAGCGGAGGGCTACTCTCGAGTCGCACCGGCTTCTCATGTCGTGGCTCCTGGGCTCTAGACCACAGGCCCCATAGTTATGGCACACCGGGTTGGTTGTCTCATGGCATGTGGGATCTTTCCAGATCAGGGATCAGAGCCGTGTCCCCTGCAAGGGCAGGTGGATTCTTTACTACTGAGGCCACCGGAGAAGCTGTGCTTTGACGTCAAGTTGCTAGGCTGCAGCGGCACAGTTGAGTTTGTCTCTGCTGGCGGGTGGAGCCCCAATGGGCCTGTCCCAGTCTTGGTCCTAGAGAGGTATTCCTGGAAGCCTCCATCCAAGAGCACAGGGGCTAGGCTCTGTGGGATGGAGCAGCTGGAGTGGGTGGAAGCAAGTAGGGTGGGGTTGACTCTGGTCTTCAAAGATGCCAAGAAAATCTGCAACGGGCTCTGTCTCCTGGCCAATACCCAGGCCTTGGGCGCTTGCGGACTGCTTGAATTTGGGCCAGAAGGAGAAGGAAAAAAGAAGGAAGAAAAGATGAAGTGCGTGCTCTCAAAGCCTTGCCCTCGCCCATCCACACTGTCTAATTATCAGCTGGGCCTTCTGCTCACGAGAGATGTGTGAGCCTCAAGTTGGCCAAGTTCTCTCACCTGCAGCTTCCCAAACACTTGGAGGGCCAGTAATTGCCCAGTAATTACCCCGTTTATTGCCTCATTATGGGTGACCACCTCTTGGCAGGCATTTCCCTGGGAAAGTCTCCTCCCAGTTCAGGCTTCTCAGCACGGCAAGGGAGCAGGCAGGCCCGCTAGGTTCTGGTGTGCAGCCATGCTGAATTGCACCCCCACAGTCACCCTCACGCCACCGCAGCCTGCCCTGCTCCTGGCCCTGCACCAAGCCTTCCTCCTCTGCTTTCAATAATGATTATCTAGGTTGCGTAGGCGGGGAAGGCAACGGCACCCCACCCCAGTACTCTTGCCTGGAAAATCCAATGGACGAAGTAGCCTGGTGGGCTACTGCAGTCCATGGGGTCGCTAACAGTCGGACAGACTGAGCGACTTCACTTTCACTTTTCTCTTTCATGCATTGGAGAAGGAAATGACAACCCACTCCAGTATTCTTGCCTGAAGAATCCCAGGGATGGGGGAGCCTGGTGGGCTGCCGTCTATGGGGTCACACAGAGTCGGACACGACTGAAGTGACTTAGCAGCAGCAGCAGCAGCAGCAGGTTGCGTAGGACGTGCGAGGACCACTTCCTCCGCTTTAACAGTAGCCCATCTCCTGATTCCTGACTCCATCACAATGGCCATGGCTCCAGCAAGAGTCTCTTTAGCATCTGATCATCCCCCTAGATCTTTCCTGATTCAGAGGCTTGGGTCAAAGGGCTTGTCTGGGCCCTTTAGGTTCTAGACACCTTGACACCTCCTGGTTCTGACAGCTTCTCTCTCTTACCCTGGGCTCTGGAGCAGCCACTATGAATACATCTCCCACTCCAGTGAATGGTGCTGGTGTAGGCTGGGGAGTGGGCAGGGAGGATGGGGGAATTGGTTATGCCAATGTTTGTATCCTCCAAGCAAGGAACATGTAAAATGAACTTGGAGCTGGAAAAAACAAGTTGACACGCTTCTTTTAAAAAAGGAATAAAAATGAGCAGTTTTGAGGGTGTGTGTGGTGGGTATTGGCATGGATTCATGGCCAATAGCTCTAGAGGGACCTAGATCTTGTCCTGCTCCTTATTTTACAAAGGAAAGAATGAGCCCTGGAACAAAGTGGCGGCACACTCACAGCCGATCATCACCAGAATCCTGGTCCCTTCACTCTCAGGCCAGAATCTTACCTTCTGTGTGCAGGCATCTTATCTGGCACATTCCATCCTATTGTCTTTTGATGCTGTTTCTGTCCTGCCTGCCATAACAAGCCTCAGCCGCCTCACCCTGAGATCATCTTGTCTGTTTAGCTGTGGCTTTTGAAGAATCCTGGATCCTTCTTTGACTACCAGCCTGGACCTCACATCATGGCTGAAATAGGGTTTTGGGGGAGATGCTTCCATAATACCCTCACCTTCAGCTTTTTCTCTCTATTGAGTCCAGGGTACCAAAGGTTCCCATCTCCTGGACTGGTGGGACAGCCTGTAGGGGGTCCTGTCCCTTCACCTCCCAGAGCGTATCACTGGGGCCAGGACTGCTCCTGCCAGTAGAATCAAGGCCTGAAGGGGGCCAGGGAAGAGGTGCAGGAGGCTATCTGCACACACCCTGTTCTCAAGGGCAGGGGGACCAGGGCCTGATCTTAGCATCTGCAGCTTCATCTCTGCAGAAGCCCTTGTTGCTAAGTTACCATAGCCCCTTCCGTGCAGCCATTCAAGCTGAGGAAGGGGAGAGGCACAGGAGGGCCCAGGGTCCTATGTGAGTAGGAGGAGGACTCTATCTCATCCATCCATCCATCCGTCAAATATTCAGTGAACACTTCCTGCATGCCAGGCTCCAGGCCAGGCAGTGAGGAATCAGGAGTGAGTCGCCAGTCTTAGCTCGCAGCTCCCTCCATTCTTGTAAATTAAGCTGCAGCACTCCAGCTCCCCAAGGAAACATCAGCATGAAACACTTCACATTCACTGCTGTGAGCCAGCCAGTGTTCTAAGATCTTAACACTTATCTACTCCTTTGATCCTTGTGACTGTCCCATGATGTGGTGATCCCGTGATTATCCCCATCTTACTGAAGAAACCAAGGCACAGAGATGGTGCCAACAATTTACTAACAACTAGTGAATGGCAGAGCCATGATTAAATTTAATATATGCCTTAGTATATCTGGTTCCCAAATATGTCCTTTTAACCAAAAAATTCTACTGTTGAGATTTGTCTTTATCCAGAGCAATGGGAATGCAGCAGAAGGTTTTAAGCGAGATGTTGACATGATCAGAAGGTTTTTCAAAAATCAGGCTGACTCTTGCTAGAAAGGGAATTGGATCAGGGCAACAGTGGATAAAGATGAATCTGTGGGGAGGCTTTGGCAGGAATCCTCCTGAGAAATGATGGGGGATTAAGCCACAGTGAAGGGAGTGGGGTTGTGAAGAATTGGACCAATTTAAAAAATCATGTAAATGTTTATGGACTTGGTTTAAATTTCTTATTTTGTAGAGCCTGTTTTCAATTGGGCTTTTTTTCTTCCCCTTGATACTTTGGGTAAAATCTTTAATTTTATGGTGACCTTTGGTTTTGGAAAAAACAAGTCCAATCGAGTTTAAAATTCAAATCCCAAATCAGACTCAAACTTCATCTGTTCCACCTCCCTCAGTCCTAACCAGGCTTTGGAATTGGAGCAGAAATGATATATAGCCTCATCTTTCGTGCTCTCCCTGCTTCAATACCTCCTTTGGAGTGGAGGAAGTGAGCTTGGTCTGGCAAGGGGTAGGCACTTCCTCCCCCTCCTTCTTCTGCATCTATTCTATCAGGGTTAAGACTGGGGAGGAGAGGGAGCCTCTGTGAGACCAGAAGATACCTTTCTGAGAATAGTCCTTGACCCACAGGAAGTACTTTATAAATATGTCCAGAATGAGTGAATGAATGAAAATGAATTACAAATGAATGAATGAATGAATGCATTTATAATCCTGTTGGTTATGCAGTGATATCTGCTCTAAAATAGAAGCTCAGAAAAGACAGGTCTTGTGTGTGTGTGTGTGTGTGTGTGTGCACACTCTGAGAGAGAGAGACAGACAGGCACATACTTTTATTTGTGCTTTGTAGGGTAAGGAATACACCTGCCAATATGGGAGACACAGAGACCTGAGTTCTATCCCTGGGTCGGGAAGATCCCCTAGAGAAGGAAATGGAAACCCACTCTAGTTTTCCTGGCTGGAGAATTCCGTGGACAGAGGAGCCTGGAAGGCTACAGTCCCTGGGGTCCCAAAGAGTGGGACATGACTGAGTGAGTGAGCAAGCATACACCCAACCGCCCCCCCCCAACATGTCCAACACAATGGCAGACCCTGGTGGTTAGTGATGATTCTGGCATTCAGTGCTCTGTGATCCAACCTATCTTTCCAAATTTAACTTCCCTGCACAATTCTTCGGCCTCAGTAAAACTCATTGTGTGTTCAGTTGATCAGTTTGTACTTGACTCTTTGTGACCCCATGGAGTGTAGCCCACCGGGCTCCACTCTCCATAGGATTTTACAGACAAGAATATGGGAGTGGGTTGCCATTTCCTCCTCCAGGGGATCTTCTCAACCCAGGGACTAAACCTGAGTTTCTTGCATCTCCTGCATTTACCACTTGAGCCACCTGGGAAGCCTCAGTAAAACACATTGCTTCTTGGTCTATTTGGTCATGTTTTAATGTTGCCTGTGTGTGGGGGCTGAAACGAGGCATCTCTCAAGCATCCATAGATAAGGGAACTAGGCTTGTCTGCTGAGAATTAAACTTTAAGATCTGTACAGAGCAGAGATATGCAAAGTCACCTTCAGGAGACAGAATGGTTCCCTGGGCAGTAAGACTTGACAGTAACCTGATTGAATGTATTAACACACCTACAGGAAGCATGTGTTAATCAGAAGTGACACTGCTCAGCCTAATGCATAAAGAAAAGACAGTCACTAAGGCATTGACCATACAAAGGGACAGAATTTGGGCCAAGAGCCCTATTATGGTGACTCAAGCAGGCGTCATGACCATTATATTTCAAGTATTTCCATCTCATTGGCCAGACCCTCCTTGTTGGAGAAATGGGCACATCAGTTTGTCTTAGTGTGATGCCATTGTATATTAAATTTATCTTAACTCCCTTTTGTTTCGTTATTTACATAATGCTTCATGCACGTACTATAGAGTAAGAACTCAACAAATACCAACTCCTATTATTATTCTGATTATGAGCTGACTTTATTCATATGGAAAGGGTGTACTAGTCAAATAAACAGAACTACTCTGTCTCAAGACAATATGATTCTAATATGCTAAGCTCACCTCTGAGATATGCCTCTTTTCTTAGTGAGCTGAGAAAATCGAGTGCTCCAGCCTGCAAGACTGACAATCAAACCCTGGATGGGAGCAATTCATAAAGGACACAGATGCCCCCCTGAGCAGCCCTGTGGAGACTGCCAACTTGGAGCAAGACTAGTTGGTGCCCTATTCCTGCCCACTCCAGCTTTTTTCTTGTATCTAAAGCCTGTCCTTCTGGAAGGCTCAGCTTAGCCATGCACATTGGTAAAGCTAACAACCTGTGTTTCCTCATTGTACCATTGTACCTGCTCTCTGCACCTGGAGCATGGCGGAGGTTGGGGGACGTGAACTACAGGAGTTACACTTATGAGCTTATGAGTCATGGGCTCCAGAGTTGGACGAGCTGTGTAATGTTGGGCAAGCTACTTGAACTCTCTGTGCTTCAGTTTTCTTCTCTGGGAAATGGGTATAATGATAGTGTTGACCTTATAGGGGTGTTGCAAAGCTTCATGAGCTAATGCACATGAAATCCTTGGTGCCACGCCTATTACACTGTAAGTGCTGAATAAATGTTAGGCATTGTTATGAGTGGCTACATGGTAAATGCTCAATAAATGTTAAGCATCAGTGTGAGTTACAATTTATATGGAAACACAAAAGATCATGAAGAGCCAAAGGAATCTTGAGAAAGAAAAAAGGAGCTTGAGGAATCCGGCTCCCTAACTTCAGATTATACTACAAAGCTATAGTAATCAAGAAGGTATGGTACTGGCATGAAAGCAGAAATGCAGATCAATGGTACAGGATAAACCCACATACCTAGAGATAAACCCACACACCTATGGTCACCTAATCTATGACAAAGGTGGCAAGAATATGCAATGGAGAAAAGACAGCTCAGTTCAGTTGCTCAGTTGTGTCTGACTTTTTGCGACCCCATGAACCGTAGCATGCCAGGCCTCCCTTCCATCACCAACTCCTGGAGTCTACCCAAACCTATGTCCATTGAGTCAGTGATGCCATCCAACCATGTCATCCTCTGTTGTCTCCTTCTCCTCCTGCCCCCAATCCCTCCCAGCATCAGGGTCTTTTCCAATGAGTCAGCTCTTCACATCAGGTGGCCAAAGTATTGGAGTTTCAGCTTCAACATCAGTCCTTCCAATGAACACCTGGGACTGATCTCCTTTAGGATGGACTGGTTGGATCTCCTTGCAGTATTGTTACATGTATTTGTAGTTTTCCTACTTGGCATGGCCTTGAACATGGTCGGTTTTAGATATGTAATTGTGTGGTGATGACAAGAGTCTTTTACACAGTGATAGAATGATGGAGCTAAGCTTTCTGAGGTGGTTAGAGTTCAGGCACTTGTGATAGTTCCTTGATTCCCGTGAACTTTGATGCTGGCTACTGGGAAATGGTACATGCTGTCCGGTGACATGGGTCAAGGGCTTGTACACTGCTGTGTCTTTGCACAAGTTGTTCCTCCCTCTGAGATGCCCACTCTTTCTCTTCCTTTAACGTCCAATCCAGTGTTGCTTTCTTGGCTCTTTCTGACTCTCTCCCTCCATTTCACATCCCCTTACCTCTAACTGTTCCTCCCTCAAGCTTTTTATGCATGAATCGAATGGCATGAATCATACTTATTTATTCATTCATAATATATGTACATACATATATACATAGATACATGTATATCTTGACTCTACATATATATCTGCTGCTGCTGCTGCTGCTAAGTCACTTCAGTCGTGTCCGACTCTGTGTGACCCCATAGATGGCAGCCCACCAGGCTCCCCCATCCCTGGGATTCTCCAGGCAAGAATACTGGAGTGGGTTGCCATTTCCTTCTCCAATGCATGAAAGAGAAAAGCGAAAGTGAAGTCGCTCAGTCTGTCCGACTGTTAGCGACCCCATGGACTGCAGCCCACCAGGCTACTCCGTCCATTGGATTTTCCAGGCAAGAGTACTGGGGTGGGGTGCCATTGCCTTCCCCGATATGTGAGGATAGAATGGCTTAAATGCTTGGTGGTACATGTGCCTTAAGCTCCTTTTCTTGTACTGGAGTTTTTCTAATCTATCTGTATTCTTGTTCTAGGTCCCTGCTGTGACCATTAGACCACTTGGGAATAAGTGTGTGCCTTTGGAGCTAAGAAAGATCAAAATAACTTGGACCCTTCCTACTGTTTTGCACATGTTCAGGCTGGTGAAGACCCACAGAGCCTGGGACAGCAGGAGCAGAGGCGATTTGGGCCCCATTGTCACTGGAGATTGCCTCTGGGCAAAGAAGCTTCTTGTCCTTATTTTCCAGAAAACCAAGAGAAGCCATGGGGTCTGTTTTTGTTTTTCCCTTTGGTGCTGGCTGGGAGGGAGGGGTGCATGGCCTTGATCTCCTAGACCCTCAGGACTGCAGACGTTATGAGTGATCGGGGAGGAGGTGGAGGTTTGGGGACTATAGGGACAACCATGCATTCAAGAATCTTAAGAGAAGGATCATTACCAATAAACAAACACAGGCACTGTTCAAAAGTAGAATTTGTGTTTCTCTCTCTCAAGGGCCCCAGGAAATCAGCAAGCAGCCCACGTAGCTGAGAACAGCCAGGCAACCCCTCCTGACCTGAGATTACTGCTAATGATAAGAGCTGGAGGCACAGCTCCATGCACGTGAGGAAGGGCCGCTCGACCCCCTGAGGTTAGTGATGTGCTTCATCTTTTGGGATTTTTCCACAATAGATGTATTTTTAGCAAGAAAAGATTTAAAATCCCAGCAACTCAGTACAGCCTCTTCTGCTTAAAGCACATTCCTCTTCAGGAGAGAGTTGACCAAAGGAGGTAATGTCACTTTGGCAGAAGTCACCCAAGAGTCCTGACCCTGGCAGGCAAGTCTCTGGGGGACCCCTCTGAAAGAGGAGTGTTCTGTTCTCTTGAGTCCTTCAACCATTCATTGTGTCTTTTTTTCCTTCCAGTTTTATTGAGCTGTAATTGACACACAACACTGTGTAAGTTGAAGGAGGACAATGTAATGACTTGACATGCATATATTGCAAAATAATTATAGTTGACATCTATCACCTCATATGCTTACAAATTTTTTTCCCCTGTGATCAGAACTTTTAGAACCCATTCTCTTAACAACTTTCAACCATACCATAAAACAGAATTAATTATAGTCATCATGTTACGCATTACCTCCCCAGTACTTACTTATAACTGGAGGTTTACAGCCTTTGAACACCTTTACCCAGTTCATCTGCCCCCTCTGGCAGCCCCTAATCTGATCTCTTTTTCTATGAGTTTGCTTTTTTAGGTTTCACATGTAAGTGAGTTTATACAGTATTTGTCTTTCTCTGATTTATTTCACTTAACATGTGCTTAGTTGCTCAGTCATGTCCAACTCATTGCGACCCCATGGACTGTCGCCTTCCGGGCTCCTTTGTCTACGGAGTTTTTCAGGCAAGAAAACTGGAGTGGATTGCCATTTCCTCTTCCAGGGGATCTTCCTGACTCAGAGATCAAGCCTGTGTCTCCTGCATTGTAGATGGGTTCTTTACCCACTGAGCATCGGGGAAGCCCTTACTTAGCATAATGCCTTCAAGATCCATCCATATCATTGCCCCTTTTCTGAACTGAGAGAGTCTAGGTCTTTGTTTCCTCAGGAGTTCCCGTGTACAGTTCCAGAAGTTGTGTCTCCTGGAGAAAGTAATGTGTAGTCAGGTCTGCCCACTCTACTCCCGTTGGTTCACTCCAGCCACACTGGCTCCTTAGATCTTTGTCATATACGCCAGCACACAGCTGTCTCAGGACCGTCGCACTTGCTACTCCTTCTGGCTGGTGTGTCCTCCTTCCAGATAGCTACATGGCCTACTCCTTCATCTTCAATCTTTTACTGAAAATTACCTTTACAGTGGGATCTTCACACGCAAAAGACACTTTGATATACTCTTTCAATGCTTTATCTTTTTCTTAGCACTCAGCATGAACTTCAGTGAATCAGGTCGCTTTCTGCTCTATTTTAGTTATGATTGCTAGGTTCCATCTTGAGGGTCACCATGACAGGAAGAAGTAGATATGTAAATTGTTCTTTGGCTTTTAAAGCCTCATATTTCATTGGGCCAAATAAGTACATGGCTACATGTAACTTCAAAAGGGAGAGGAAAATGCTTTGCTAAACTGAGCCTAAGAGGAGAGCTGTTAATAGCTCCAGTGATGACCATGCCTATTTAATAGTCCTCAGTGGCTTTCCATGGCTCATGGTATTAAGTCCAAATTCCTTTACAGAACTAAAAATTTGTGCGTGATCTGGCTCTTATTTACCTCTCTTGGATTCATATCTCAGCTTAGAGGTCATTTCTTCCAGGAAGCCCTCCCTGATCCTTCTGACTGGTTGAAGAGCTCTTCATCCCATGTGCTTCCATAAACCTGGAACCTCTTAGCACATTACTAACTTACTTGACTGTATCTCCTACAAGAAGTTTTTCTGGTGATCCCTCAAAGTCAGTCCACTTGTTCCTGTCCAGGCTTTTAAAACCTGAAACTACTAGAACACAAAATAGTATATGACATGTAGTAAGGATTAGTAAAGGTCTGTGAAGCTTGTTTTAGCACATGGGTGTGTGGATCGGTCCTGTGTATAGGTTGACGTGTAAAATGTACCTTTTAATCTGTTTTGTGGTTGTTTGAAGAGACAGTCCTACTAGGTCTGTAAAACCCATGTGGCCTGGGACTAGTCAGTCTCATTTATCCTGGATGCCCAGTGCCTATCACAGTGCCTTGCACAGGGGCTTTCAAAAAATTAGCTTATGAGTGAGTTCTCAGCGAGCTGAGCTACTGGTGACTTTAGTTAGAAGCAGCCTGGATGGCTTGAGCTGCTTGTCAGCCTCATTTCCCTTGATGAGGCGAGGCAGGCTGAGACCAATGCCAAGACTGCCGCTGCTTCCTAAGCCAGGTTGAATGAACCTGGGCAGCTCTCTTCCGTCTCCGCAGGCCTCTGGGCCCGGGCTTGGAATCCAGAAGAGCCATTTCTTTCCATCAGGGCCCTGCTGGCCTTCTTACATCCGGTGTCATCCTTGTGCAGAGGGGTAGTAAGACACGCTTGTTACTGTTGTTGTTTGGACACTAAGTTGTGTCCAGCTCTTTGTGACCCCATGAACCGTAGTCTGGCAGGCTCCTCTGTCCATGGGATTTCCAGGCAATAATACTGGAGTGAGTTGCCATTTCCTTCTCCAGGGGGTCTTTCCAACCCAGGGATCAAATCCTGTCTCCTGCACTGACAGGCAGATTCTTTACCACTGAGCTATCAGGGAAGCCCAAACCAATTATATTCCAGTTAAAAAAAAATTTTTTTTTTTAAAGAGCTTTTGTTCTGCCTGAAATGTGTCAAGGTCAGAAGAAAAGAAAGTTCAAATCCCATTTCACTACTTACTGGTTGCATAACTCTTGGCAAGGTACCTCTCTGAACTTTAGTTTCTTCCTCTATGAAATAGAGGCAATATCATCTTCCTTCCAGAGTTAATGTGAGGATTAAAATAATATTTTTTATCTGTGTCTGACAATATAGGCATTCAATAAACCATAGCTATTCATTATTATTATCATCCTGACTTTCTAAAGGATTTGAAATCCCACTAGTAGTAACTCACTTCTTTGAGTTAAGGCATTGTTTATGGCAAAAATGCTTTAGTTTCCCTGAGAAGGGTAAAGATCTGAAATCATCTACATCTTCCATATTGTTTTTTATCTTTAGAGTATGGCTAACTCCAGTGTTCTTGCCTGGAGAATCCTAGGGACGGGGGAGCCTGGTGGGCTGCCGTCTATGGGGTCGCACAGAGTTGGACACGACTGAAGCGACTTAGCAGCAGCAACTACATCCTTTATAGTGTGGGGTCAGCTAAGATCTGACTTTGATAGGGGAGGAGAGGAGAAGTAGAATTAGAGATGAGAAGCTAGGAGTTAAGAGGGTGCCGGCTAGAAGATGCAGCCTACCCCTTCTCCGGCGGATCTTCCCAACCAGGAATTGAACCAGGGTCTCCTGAATTGCAGACACATTCTTTACCAGTGGAGCTATCAGGGAATCCCCAGAGGATGTGGGGGGGTGTAAAATAAGATGGGTTATCCTTCACATTTGGCACATCTGTTCTATGGGGCTAGTGGAGCGATGCTATGTCTCTGTCTAAGGTTCATTCTGCGTACAAGGTTGGTGATGCGGTTCCAGGGATGGGTGAGATATACAAATGTGTGCTTCTTGTTCAGAAGCTTTTTCCTTTCTCTGGGCATGTCATGGTGTTTTTATTTGCTGTATAGTGTGCGCTCACTTGGGCATGGCTTCCCTGGTGGCTCAGCAGTAAGGAACCCGCCTGCCAATGCAGGAGATGCAAGTTGGATCCCTGAGTTGGGAAGATCCCCTGGAGAAGGAAATGCTTGCCTGGAAAATCTAGTATGCTTGCCTGGAAAGTCCCTTGAACAGAGGAGTATGACAGGCTACAGTCCGTGGAGTCGAAAAAATCTGGACATGACTTAGCGACTAAAAACTTGAACACATGAGGTTAATATTTGCAATACATGCAGACTTTCACAGGCACACGGGGCCCTGGCCTGTGACTCGGCACATGGGGCAGGCTCTCTGAACCCTCCCATACCTGCACCCTTGGGGGACCTGGCTGCTGAGGACTGGTCTTGAGGGGGCAGGAGGTGGGGGAGTTGGAACCACCTGTGAGCTGTTTCTCCAGGTCTCAGCACATGCTCCATGGTCCAGTTGGAATTTCTTATAAAATGCAAATCCATAGATAAAATTATTAAGAATTTCAGGGTGACAGCTACAGAGCATGAAAACCCAAGCCAGGGGCACCCTTCAGAGCCTAGGTCCCTGGAAAGCCATGTGGAGCCAGGCCCACTTTTAACTTTGCTGCTTCCATGATCCCGTGGTTGCTGGCCCAGCCTTCGTTCTCCACAGACCTCCTCTTTTTATTTATTTATTTATTTATTTTGGCCATACCGTGTGGCATGCAGGATCTTAGTTCACAGACCAGGGATCAAACCCATGTCCCTGGAGTGGAAGCACGGTAGAGTCCTAGCGATCGGACCCACAGGGAATTTCCCCAGACCTTCTATCTTCATCCTAGACACTCCTGGGTGCTGGGCAGAATCCCTAGGGGCTGACCTATTGCTGCCCCCCTGCCCCTGCCCAATCCTGCCTAAGGGGTTGCTGTGCAGCCTCCTTATGGGTGTGCAGCTGGGAACTGGGGCTAAAGGTGAGCAGAATGTTTTCCTGCCTGGTGTACCTGCATCTCCCGCTCCTAGCTCTTTTCAAGAGGTCTCCCAACATGAGAAAGTATTTCTGCATGTTATCCATCACCCTACCCTTTTGCAGGAAAATGACTGTAACCTTTCTTTTCTGGCAGCAGGGGAACCCTCCTCCTGCTTTGGCTGGAAGTGGTCTGGAGGTTTTGATTGCCAGCCAGGGTCCGGGAATGTCTGCAGACCCAGTGGGCCTGGCTGCTCCAGTTCTTCTTGCTTTCTTTTCCCCCTGGAAAAGCTCTTGGACCGGGGACAGAGCAGGTTAGAAAACAAGAGTGGGTGCATGGAAGTCTCAGACAGAGGGTCTCCCACTGTCGGAAGAAAGCATGGATCGAAGACCTCAGGGGAAACAGTCACAGTTTGGGGTCTGGAATTCTCCAAGTTGGGTTCAGTTCTCACTCGGCTCGGACGTTTTCAAACTGTGTGACACCTGTCTCTTATACACATCTAGATGTGTATAAGAGACAGCCCCAGTACTTACTTATAACTGGAGGTTTACAGCCTTTGAACACCTTTACCCAGTTCATCTGCCCCCTCTGGCAGCCCCTAATCTGATCTCTTTTTCTATGAGTTTGCTTTTTTAGGTTTCACATGTAAGTGAGTTTATACAGTATTTGTCTTTCTCTGATTTATTTCACTTAACATGTGTCTGCCTAAGGGGTTGCTGTGCAGCCTCCTTATGGGTGTGCAGCTGGGAACTGGGGCTAAAGGTGAGCAGAATGTTTTCCTGCCTGGTGTACCTGCATCTCCCGCTCCTAGCTCTTTTCAAGAGGTCTCCCAACATGAGAAAGTATTTCTGCATGTTATCCATCACCCTACCCTTTTGCAGGAAAATGACTGTAACCTTTCTTTTCTGGCAGCAGGGGAACCCTCCTCCTGCTTTGGCTGGAAGTGGTCTGGAGGTTTTGATTGCCAGCCAGGGTCCGGGAATGTCTGCAGACCCAGTGGGCCTGGCTGCTCCAGTTCTTCTTGCTTTCTTTTCCCCCTGGAAAAGCTCTTGGACCGGGGACAGAGCAGGTTAGAAAACAAGAGTGGGTGCATGGAAGTCTCAGACAGAGGGTCTCCCACTGTCGGAAGAAAGCATGGATCGAAGACCTCAGGGGAAACAGTCACAGTTTGGGGTCTGGAATTCTCCAAGTTGGGTTCAGTTCTCACTCGGCTCGGACGTTTTCAAACTGTGTGACACTGAGTGCTTTCTTTATCTGCAGAATGTGTATCAAACTCACTCCGGCTTTGCACCATTGATATGAGGAGTGAATGAGCTAATGTGCAGAGGGTGTTTCTCCAGAAGCTATAACAGTATTTACTGGCTTCACGGGAGGTAATACAGAAAAAGAATATAATTCATGACTGCAGTCCTGGTTTGGGGTATTCCAGCATTATGGGTACTATACTATTTTTAAGTACAAAAGTACTGGTATTTTTGCTGGTGTGAAATACTATTTTTATAATAGTAAAATCATAGGATTTAACTATTATAATTTATATAATCTTACACTATTACATACTAGTATAATGTTTATATAATATAAATAAAATTTAAAAGAGATTATTACTATATCCTAATAAATACTGAGTACTATTATTTCAAAAGTTTGAAAAATATGAAATTGGAAATATGAACAATATGAAATTGGTCACATCCTGAGACATCTGGGAGGGATTTGGTGCATTAAAACTCCTAATCAAAGAAGTATTATTGAGAGAGCATTTTGACTATATCGTTCCTCACTTAAAAAATCTTCCAGAGCATCTTATTTTCATTTGTATTCCCATTTCCTAGTATTACAAGTGAAGTTGGGCATTATTGCTTGTGGTTATTAATGATTTGTATTTTCTCCATAGTCAGTTTGGATCTTCATCAACTGCCAGAGGTTCCTGAAGGAATTTTCTTAGCATTGGACAGTGATGGATGATTTTGGAAAAGCCGGAGCTGGAGGAGGAGGTGAAGAGGTTTGGGGAAGAAGAGGGGGAGAGGATCCCTCTTTTCTTCTTGAACCTGACCGCCTCCCTACTCCTGAGCTGAGTGCCCTCTGCTTCCCTTCGCTTTACTCCACCAGGTTCGGTGATCCTCTTAGGGCCTGGTACAAAGGACCCTCAGCCCTGAAACTGGTTCTTTTTCAGCTGGAACAGCGTCTGAGAATAAACTTGGGAGAACTGTGATTCAATCTCTCATTGCATCAAGTTCTAGTATTCAATATGAAGAAAACTGTGCTATTTGGCTTTGATATTTCCATTGCTAGGATAAAATATGGAAATTTGGCGTCAAACAACTCTACCATTTCTGTGACCTTAGCAAATCACATCACCTTTCTGAGCCTCAGTTTCTTTATCTTTAAAATGGGAGTCAAAGCAGATTGACTTGTTGTCAGAAGCCAATGTGCTCATCCCCAAAGTGCTTTGTGCAGTATCTGGCGCATGGTGGGAACTCAGTGAAGAAGTCTTCTTCTTACTAAAGTAAGTTCCCTACACACAACCAAGTTCCATTCCAAGAGCATGTTCCTAAGTCGGACAAAGTTAACCTAGCACCCAACTAACACAATCAGCTATATAGTACTGTGCTCTAAGAGGTTTATAATACTTTTCACACAAATGGCACATTAAAAGCAAACACAAAAATAGAAATAACATTTCTAATCTTAGAGTACAGTACCTTGAAATGTACAGCAGTACAGTACAGGGGCTGGCATCGAGTGAACAGGCAAGAAGAGTTACTGACTGGAGGAGGATGTGGAGGTGGGGGATGGTAGAGCTGGCGGATCGTCAGCAACAGGAGATGGAGGGCGGGCCGCAGTGTCACTCAGGCCTGACACTGATGGCGCAGGCTCTGGTTCCTTGCTGGATTCAATTCCATTTACCCTCTTGAGAAGATAATCCAGTGCCGTCTGGGTAATACTGTACCAGCTACATCACTGCTGCTTTTATGCTTGCTTCTGGACATCTTGGCCTTGAGATAAAACACTGTACTACTGTACTGTATACAGTATGGTACAGTAAAGCACACAAAAGCACAGCCACTTACAGAGGGTGCATGCATGTGGCAATGTACACCAGACACGTGGACTCACTTACATGATTGGAAACGCGAATGCACATTCAAATCTTTGAAGGTCTGCAACTTCAAGGGTCATGTGTAGGGGACTTGCTGTGCTCAGAGATTTCTCTATCTCACCTGGGCGTCCCAGGTATCTCTAATAATAAAGAACCTTCCTGCCAATGCTGGAGACATAAGAGATGGGGGTTTGAGCCCTGGGTTGGGAAGATCCCCTGGAGGATGGCCTGGCAACCCACTCCAGTATTCTTGCCTGGAGAATCCCATGGACCGAGGAGCCTGGAGGGCTACAGTCCATGGGGTCACAGAGAGCTGGACATGACTAAAGTGACTTAACAGGCACGCACACATTCCACCCTAGTTCTGAGAACCACCTAACTAGATGAATCCCACTCCTCTCCCCCCTTTCACCTCCCAGACAGTGCTTAATCGCTGGGTCTAACATCTCAATTACCCAATGTTTGTGGCAATGTCTGTGGCGCTGAATTGAATTCTCTGATTAACTGAGTGTTACTGAGAAAACTCCTTTTGTCTTCACCAGGGCAGCCACACATCTTTGTAAAACAGAGCATAATCTATTTTCCCACCTTAGCAAGTAGTGCTGGCAACAAAATAGGCTATCTGTCTCTTCGATGACCCACTGCCCCTCTCCAAACCCTGCACAGAGCTACACAGAAAGAGTAGACGATTCTGAGCTGAGCATATCCTGCCCTGGAAGATGAATTCCAGAATAAAGCCTACACCCACTTGTTAACTTGCCAGATTTCTCTGTCTTGTGAAAACTCAGAATCAAAGGTATATGAAAGTACGGTGAGGTGAGTGAGAAGAGCAGTGGGCGAGCTGAACTCATAAGCAAGTGAAGGATTTCTGGTTCACAGCGGTTGGTTTTGTGTTTCGCAGAGTTTCCTTTAGTGTGGAAGTCACTGAGAAGCCCCCCAGCCAGGCCAACCTCTGGGAAGTGCAGTTTGCAGGGAACAGAGGGCTCAGGGTTGAGGTTAGGGTGACACAGAGGAACCTAGGCGTCGGCTCCAAATCCTCTGCCATGACCAGCATGCTCTGCACAGTGGACAGGCCTTGATGCTGTGTCGGGGCAGGTGGCCCCCCGCACTCCTAACCTCAGAGCCTTTCAGCAGCAGACTTTGTGGGGTACCTGCAGCACTAGGTACTGACTGTCCCCAGATGACTAATTCCAGTCCCACAATGTCCAAGGGGTGCCTTCAAGGTCCTGGACTAGCTCTTATTCTTACAGGTGTTATTTCACTTTCACAAACCCAGAAATATTGTGACGAGGTCCATTTTACAGATGGGGAAACTGAGGCTTAGGGAAGGTAACTTTCCGAGGGGCACACAGCTAATGAGTGGTAGGTGCAAAATTTGAACCCACATCTTTGAGACTCCTCAATCCATCCCCTTAAAGAAACCAGAAGTCTCCCCAACTTCTGATTTATACAATGGTGTTCGTTGGTTACATCAGAATCTACGGTTTTTATTGCTGGGCTCACCTTAGCAATTCAGATTAAGAAGTTTTGGAATGCAGAGAAGGCAATGGTACCCCACTCCAGTACTCTTGCCTGGAAAATTTTATGGATGGAGGAGTCTGGTGGGCTGCGGTCCATGGGGTTGCGAAGAGTCAGACACGACTGAGCGACTTCACTTACACTTTTCACTTTCATGCATTGGAGAAGGAAATGACAATCCACTCCAGTGTTCTTGCCTGGAGAATCCCAGGGACGGGGGAGCCGGATGGGCTGCTGCCTGTGGGGTTGCACAGAGTTGGACATGACTGAAGCGACTTAACAGCAGCAGTTTTGGAATGGGGTCTCTAGCTTCGTTATTTTTTCTTTCCTAGCTGTGCTTTTAACAAGTTCCTTGAGTCCACCCCTCTCTGGAAGAGCAGATAACCCATGATGCTAGTGGTGTTCCTTCAGCTGTCTCCAGCTGACCGTGATGGACATGGTCTCCAGTTGTCAGTCCATGCTCCTACCCAGACCAAAATCCCAGCGTAAAAGTTAGTTTTTGGCTTTGAGATCTGTTCCTTGCTTCTGTGCTTCCCTCTTTCAGTTTCTTCTTTGGGAAGAGCGTAAACTTTTTGTTCATGTCCACTTGGCAAGGCTACAGAACCCAGTGATTTAATCAAATGCTAATCTAGGTGCTGCTCTGAAGGTAACTTGTAGATGGGGGTCAACAATAGCAATCAGTTACCTTTAAGTAAAAGATGACTTTCAATAGTGTGGGTGGGCCTTATCTAATCAGTTGAAGGCATTACTAGCAAAAAGTGAGATTCGTCCAAAAAAGAGGAAATTCTCCCTCCAGGTTATAGCATTAACAGCTGCCTGAGATTCCAGTCTGCCAGCCTGCCCTATGGATTTTGAAATTACCAGCCCCTTCAATTGGTTGGATGAACCACTTGAAATAAATTTCTTAATGAAATTTGATGCGTAATGAGTGATGCTATTGGTTTTGTTTCTCTGGAAAGCCCTGACTGAAACAGCATCGTTTCTGACCTCTTGATTAATTGTCCTCTCCTTCTCTTTCTCCCTCCCCCCTCCTCTCCTTCCCTTCTTCCTTCCTCCTTTCCTTCTTCCCTTCCCCTTTTCCTTCTTCCCTCCCTTCCTGCCTTTCTTCCTCCCATCCTTCTCCCCGCCTAGCTTTCTCTCTAAGATTCAACAATGCTGTTGTATGTCAGACCCTGCTCTGAGCAAAGATCATACAATCAGTGAAAAATATGTCTCTCCTTCCTTCAAGGAGCTCACAAACCACTAGTCATACATAACATCGATAAGAGATTTGCAATTTATATCAATATATCACTTTTGCTTATACTCTCTCCTATAAATCTGGAACTAACCCCTTGCGATAAGAGGTACAGGCATTATTCTCCTGTTCAGTTCAGTTCAGTTCAGTCGCTCAGTCATGTCCGACTCTTTGCGATCCCATGAATCGCAGCATGCCAGACCTCCCTGTTCATTACCATCTCTCAGAGTTCACTCAGACTCACGTCCATCGAGTCCGTGATGCCATCCAGCCATCTCATCCTCAGTCGTCCCCTTCTCCTCCGGCCCCCAGTCCCTCCCAGCATCAGAGTCTTTTCCAATGAGTCAACTCTTCGCATGAGGTGGCCAAAGTACTGGAGTTTCAGCTTTAGCATCATTCCTTCCAAAGAAATC
>SJYX01006303.1:0-74066 GCA_006410675.1 Oreotragus oreotragus | reverse complement strand
CACAGCTGGGTATTGTTTTTGCTTTGGCTCCATCCCTTCATTCTTTCTGGAGTTATTTCTCCACTGATCTCCAGTAGCATATTGGGCACCTAATGACCTGGGGAGTTCCTCTTTTGGTTTCGTATCATTTTGCCTTTTCATACTGTTCATGGGGTTCTCAAGGCAAGAATATTGAAGTGGCTTGCCATCCCCTTCTCCAGTGGACCACATTCTGTCAGATCTCTCCACCATGACCTGCCCGTCTTGGGTTGCCATGCAGGCATGGCTTGGTTTCACTGAGTTAGACAAGGCTGTGGTCCTAGTGTGATTAGATTGACTAGTTTTCTGTGAGTATGGTTTCAGTGTGTCTGCCCTCTGATGCCCTCTTGCAACAGCTACCATCTTACTTGGGTTTCTCTCACCTTGGGCGTGGGGTATCTCTTCACGGCTGCTCCAGCAAAGCACAGCCGCTGCTCCTTACCTTGGACGAGGGGTATCTCCTTACCGCCGCCGTTCCTGAGCTTCAATGTGGGATAGCTCCTCTAGGCCCTCCTGTGCCTGCGCAGCCACCACTCCTCGTGTTGCTCCACTAAACACAGGCGGCTGCGAGAGCCGGGCCGGCGCACTAAGCGCAGGCGGCTGCAAGAGTTAGACACAGGCAAGTGTAGACACCTTGTGATTTGTCCTGATGACAGACGGTGCTAGAAGGAAGCGAGATCTGCTGGCCCCGCCCACTTTCCCACTGCTGCCCTTTTCCTGCACTATGCTCCTCCCCACTTTGCTGGTTGGCTCTCACCACGCCCTCCTCAGCACGCCACCATTTATACTTGTTTATGTTTCTCTTCTAACACATTATATCATATCTGCATCTCAGTTGTTTGTTTACATAAATGTTTCCTCTCTGTATTGTAAGCTTCTCAGGGGCAAGTTACAATGCTTCATTCAACAAACGTTTATTCGGCACTTGCAATGATATGGGCACAGTTTGCCTCTGTAGTGAGTCAGAGTGCTGACTCTGGACCCAGGCTGTCGATGACATGGTCTCCTCGATGTGTGACCTTGGGTAAGTGCCTTAACCTTGTGGGGACTTCCTCCCTTATCTGTAAAATGGGAGGAGAACAGCATCTACCCCTGAGGGTTACCATCAGGAAGAAATGCTCTCATTTATATTAGGTGCTGAGAACGGTGTCAGGCACTCAAGAATATTAGCTATTGATAATTGTAACTACTGTCCTCAGCATCTCAGCAAAGAGTAAATATTTGCTAACAGAATGAATGGATAAATGAAGAAATGTAGGATTCACATAGCCTCGGAATCATCCCGTGTAATGTCTGCTAAAAAGTTAGAGTGCCTGAGATGGCAGCAAAGGAAAAATACATGTTGAACTGTGTGTGCGTTAGTCGCTAAGTCATGTCTGACTCTGTGCGGCCCTATGGACCGTAGCCTGCCAGCTTCCTCCGTCCGTGGAATTCTCCAGGCAAGAATACTGGAGTGGGTAGCCATTCCCTTCTCCAGGCAATCTTCCCTACCCAGNTAGAGTGCCTGAGATGGCAGCAAAGGAAAAATACATGTTGAACTGTGTGTGCGTTAGTCGCTAAGTCATGTCTGACTCTGTGCGGCCCTATGGACCGTAGCCTGCCAGCTTCCTCCGTCCGTGGAATTCTCCAGGCAAGAATACTGGAGTGGGTAGCCATTCCCTTCTCCAGGCAATCTTCCCTACCCAGGGACTGAACCCTGGTCTCCCACATGGCAGGCAGATTCTTTACTGTCTGAGTCACCAGGGAACAGATTTGTGTTCAAATCCCAGTTTCGCTTCCAACGAGACATATGCATTTGGGCAAGTCATGAACTTCTTCATGCTTCTGATTGCTAATTTGCAAAGAAAGTGTATCACAGTGGATGGTCTAAAAGGCTGACCTCAGTCCTCATGTCTGCCTGCCTTTGGTGTCAGGGGGTCATGGGGGGACCATGCCTACAGGTTTGGTCCAGAAGCCTGCAGGACAGAGCACCCCAACCCAGATCTGAAGGATGGACGTTCACAGGTCTGGACTTGCTGGCTTTGGTTATTAGCAGCGAGGATCCTGATACCAGCTTTATAAAGTCAGCATTTGCTGAGTGGTCTATTGTGATCGGCTCAAAATAGCCTTCCGCCTCTGTGCGGGTATCAGGACTTCTAATACCCAGTAACTTCATACTCAAAACATCAGCCAGCTATTGTGTAACTCCAATGACAGCAGGTTCTTGCTACAAATCCTGAAAGCTGTCTCTTGGATACCCTTAACGTATTCATAACATTGGTATTTATGTATTTATCTCTGAAAACCATAACCTTGGAAAAAAGCATTTAGGGGAAAGAAGGCTGTAGTGATTAAAGAAAGCTCTGTTCATTTGAACAACATTAAATACAACTGGCATAATGACAACTGTGAGATCTGATAGAATATAGAGAAGGCTGCAAATAAAGGGCTTGTATTTTTTCCCTGATGTAACATAATGGTCACATTTTTCTTTCACAATGGTTTTGCCGAGATAAAGAACAAATTATACTGATTTGATTGCTACTTAGAAATACTTAAAATTGAAAAAGACAGCAGGTGGGCCTGGTTAGAAAGGATGGTTATTTTAGCATAACAGATGCATGCATAAAACATCGCCTAGCCAATTTTTTAATCATAAGACCCCCCCAAACTTTTTCTCTACTACTTTGCCTTGGGATGTAAGCAAGTGGGGGAAATGAGGAGGTGCTGCCAGAGAGCACCGTCTGGGTCCAAAGAGCCAGCCAGCCCTGGAGCAGCCTCTGGGAGGAGGGTGTCCTGTGGGGGTGGTGATCCGCAGGCCTGGTAGGTTACAGATGGGGAGGCGGGGCTGACCCCGTGGGCAGTAGGAAGCCCAGAGTCAAGGGCTAAGTACACAGACATTTAGATCCCAGGAAACTTTTACAAACCTTCCTTGAAGATTTCTGAACAAGGAGTGTGTTTGGCTTCCCAGTGTTTCATTCATCCCTGGGTGCCCTATTCCTGGACTGTCTCTGGCTTCAGTGTCACTCAAGTTCCCAGAAGGCAGAAGCCAAGGATCTTATCCATTCTCTTTGGCTCCTGGTTTTTCCACTTCTAAGAAACACAAATGGGCAACTATGAAATGAAGACATTCCCGGTACCACTCCAAATGATGCCTTTTGGACCTTGCTCTGGCTTCTGGGCTATACCCCCGTCTTCTCTGTTGGAAGGTGCCTGAGACATCGACTTGCTTACTATTTGTTAAAAATGAAAGCATGACTTCATTCCAGGTGAGTGAGTCCTGGAGTTTGGACTATAGAACAACACAGGTTTTCAAATGGCTTGTGTACGACAGGGTTTCATAGCATAGCTTTGTCTTGCTTAACACAAAGCCTCTGATCTTTGCTCCAGCTTTCCTCACAAGCAGGCAGACAATCTCTTTCAGATCTAGAGGACAGAGTAAGCTGGAGCATTTCTGGCAGGAGCTGGGCAAAACCCCAGGTTCAGGATGAAACTAGCTCCCCCACCCACTCCAAGCACCCTGCTTCTCCTTGCCTGTTGCTTTGTTCTTCTTGGTTCGCCAGTGTTGGAAATCCATCCAATTTGTTTTTTTCTCTGAGCATTTGGCCTCAGTCAATTTCTACAAAGTGCTCACGAAGGTCAAACCCTCTCCTGTTTCTTCTTTACACTTAAAAAAAAATAGTTTTTATGGTCGAATAGTTATAGATCTATGGGAAAAAATGGACGAGAATTCAATGAGTTCCCACATGCTTCATCCCAGTTTCTCCCACTGACAATATCTTACATTAGGATGATACATTTGTCATAACTAACAAGCATGTGGATGCGTTATTATTAACGAGCGTTGGCGTTATATTCAGATTTCGTTATTTTTCCACCCCTGTCCTTTTCTGTTTCAGGATTCCTTTCAATACACCACACGGCCTTTAGTCGTCTGAATCCTTAGGCTCTTCTCAGCTGTACCAGTTTCTCAGACTCTCCTCAGTTTTGATGGCCTTGATAGTTTCGAAGAGTACTAGCCAGCTCTTTTGCAGAAAGAACGTGCCTCTGTCAGGATTTCTCTTATGCTCTGGTGGTTCAGGCAGTAAATAATCTGCCTGCAATATGGGAGACCCAGTTTCAATCCCTGGTTTAGGAAGATCCCCTGGAGAAGGGCATGGCAACCCACTCCAGTACTCTTGCCTGGAGAATTCCATGGACAGAGGAGCCTGGCAGGCTATAGTCTATGAGGTCACCAAGAGTTGGATGCGACTCGAATGACTAACACTCTCACTTTTCACTTTCCTCGTGGTTAGGTTGGGATTATGGGGAGGAAGACCACAGAGGTAACAGAGCCTTCTTATCAAGTGTATCACGGGCATATACCATAACTGAGGCTGACCTTGGTCCCTGGGCTGGGGTCATGTCTGTCAGGTTTCTGCCTGTGAAGTTCCTCTTTCTTCCCACACAACACTCTTTGGAAGGGAGTCGCTGTTTGCAATATACACGTAAGGAGTGGGGAGTTCTGCTTACTCCCTCGTGAGGGAAAGCATCTACATAAATTATTTGGAATCCTTTCCCTCAGGAGATTTGTCTCTCTTTCCCCATTTATTTATTTATGTAATCATTTCTTTATACCAGTATGGACTCATGGATATTTATTTTATATATTTATTTTGGGTTATAATAGCATGTTATGTTATTTATTGGGTTGCTCAATTTTTTTTTTTCCACTTTTAGCCAATGAAAGCTTATTCAGGTTGGCTCCTGTATCCCTCTGATCTGCTCATCCTTTTATTTTTTGTGTGCTTTTCCTTATTTTCTGATACTAAATTAGATGCTCTGGGCTCATCTTCCCAGCACCAGCCTTAGAATCGACCATTTCTCCAAGGAACGTTCATTCCTTTTACTGGGGAGTGGGATTAAAAATCAAGGTCTAGGTGCTGGGTGTTCTTTAGATCTTTTGAAAGCTCAGACCCCTCTTTGTCTTACCCAAATCTTCTCTTTTTCGCATTTCCAATTAAGCACCTCCAATCTATCACAGTGGTCTCTCATCAGCTTAAAGTTGCCTCACAATCCACTATTTTCCCAAGTCCCTGGTATAACTGAACATACGCACAGTGGGCCTGATGTACAGCTAATGAAGGAGTGGGCCACATCACAGAGAAGCTGTTTTTAGAAAGAACAGTAGTCATCACAGACGGCTCTGTCCCTCCGTCTCTGTATTGCAAGTCTCTTCAATGAAGACCATAACTTTCTATGCTGAAAGGTAAATGTAGACTCCAAGTGGACAAGAGCAAGAGAACTGTTCCATACAAAACAGGTCACTGAGGAAGAGGAAATAATTTCTTTCTTTGAAAGAACCGAAGACTGACCCATGTGGGCTGAGTGAAGGGCAGCCACGCTTCCATAAAATACAGCCCAGGGCAGCCTCTGAGCTGGACCGACCTGCTGTCACGTGGGGAACTTTTTGGCTGATCAGCCTTCGTACTTGCCCTGCTCGTGCCTTGATTTATGCCTTCCCTGTTTAGTCTTCTCCAACACTGATCATGCTCAGATACACAGTTAGAATACAAAAACTCTAACATAATCTTGTGATATCAGGGGGAAGATGGACCCTTGAGAATTATCTGGGTCAAGTTCACACTCAGTGCCCGAGTCTGCTTTTCAATGTCCCCTTCAAATGATTGCCCAGCCTTGGTTTGAATTCCTCCTGTATCAGGGAAATCATTACTCTTCCAGGAAATCTACAATGTTGAAACACTTATAATTGCCCCCAAATATGTTTCTAGGTAATTTTCTCATATTGGTACTTCTTCTATCTCTCCTCAAAGAACCACTCAGAATAAGCTACAACTCCTTCTTCACTTATATATCTGAAAATGGTTTTCTTTCTTTAAAAGAAAAAAACCCTACTTCTATATTGTGTATATTTTCCTGTGTCTTTAAATATTCTTAGAAAATATGATTCTTAAAGCCTCCTATTATTCAATTGTAGTTTTGTACTATAATTTGTTTAACTATTCTCTTATTGTTAATATTGAGATGGTTTCCAGTTTTGGGTTGTTATATATAACATGCAGTGAACATCACATAAATCTTTGTCTATATTTCAATTATTTCCTTGGGTAGATTATTAGAAGTGGTATTACTGAGTCAAAAGGTGATGTTTAGCTTGTATTTTATTAGAGAGTAGCGTTATTATTATGTGAAGAGATCTGAGTATCACTCTGTGCTGTGAATCTAGAATGCTAAGATGAAATTTTTGAGTGGTTTGTGGAAGATGAGGACCGTTGCTGAAATATGGTATGTCACTCTGTCTTTGAAGAAGTAGCTTTGGTGACCAGAAGTATATCTTGTCCTGTGTTGATATGAAAGTACATGGCTGATGCTTTAGCACAAGTTTCGAGCCATGTTTTTTAGATGAGGGCAAATAAATCTGCAGGTGAGACCCTTAGCAAGTTGAAGCAGCATAGGCAGATGGAGGCATGTCAGCATCACTTTTGGGAAAAGGCACCCACATTCTGGAGACCAAAGTCAAGCTGTCCATAGTGATACATGGAGCAGCCGTCCCACGGCCCAGTTGAAATACTGAAAAAGTCAGAGATTTTGCAGGTTCAGAAAAAAGGACGGCTGAAGAGTTAAAATTAGATAAAGGGATAGATTCTTCCTGAAAGGAAATCTGAACTGGAGAGAAGTTTTATACTTCTACTATGCAGTTGGAATGATGAAGAGAAACAATAAAGTCTTGGCATTTATTTCTGACTTGTATTTTAAGAAGACAGATGAAACAATACATGTTGAGATATAAAAAGTTGGGATGCTGTGTGGTATTGAAGAAGAGTATCAACATTAGCCAACATCCATTGGATCATAGAAAAAGCAAGAGAGTTTCAGAAAAACATCTGCTTCTGCTTCATTGACTACACTAAAGTCTTTGACTGTGTGGATCACAACAAGCTGTGAAAAATTGTTAAAGAGATGGGAATACCAGACCACCTTACCTGCCTCCTGGGAAACCTGTACGCAGGTCAAGAAGCACCAGTGAGAGGCAGACATGGAACAATGGACTGGTTACAAGTTGGGAAAGGAGTATGTCAAGGTTGTATATTGTTACCTTGCTTGTTTAACTTATATGCAGAGTACATCAATGTGAAATGCTGGGCTGGATGAAGCATAAGCTGAAATCAAGATTGCTGGGAGAAATATCAATAACCTCAGATATGCAGATGACACCACCCTTATGGGAGAAAGTGAAGAGGAACTGAAGAGCCTCTTGATGAAAGTGAAAGAGGAAAGCGAAAAAGTTGGCTTAAAACTTAACATTCAAAAAACTAAGATCATGGCATCTGGTTCCATCACTTCATTGCAAATAGATGGGGGAAAAAATCACTGCAGATGGTGACTGAAGCCATGAAATTAAAAGACACTTGCTCCTTGAAAGAAAAGCTATGACAAACCTAAAAAGCATATTAAAAAGCAGAGACATTACTTTGCCAACTAAGGTCTGTCTAGTCAAAGCTATGCTTTTTCCAGTAGTCATGTATGGCTGTGAGAGTTGGACCATAAAGAAGTCTGAACTCCGAAGGACTGATGCTTTTGAACTGTGGTGCTGGAGAAGACCCTTGAGAGTCCCTTGGACTTCAAGGAGGACCAACCAGTCCATACTAAAGGAAATCAATCCTGAATATTCATTAGAAGGCCTGATGGTGACGCTGAAGTTCTCATACTTTGACCATCTGATGCAAAGAGGTGACTCATTAGAAAAGACCCTGATGCCAGGCAAGATTGAAGGCAGGAGGAGAAGGGGATGACAGAGGATGAGATGGTTGGATGGCATCACTGGATTCAATGGACATGAGTTTGAGCAAGCTCCAGGAGATGGTGAAGGACAGGGAAGCCTGGCATGCTGCAGTCCATGGGGTTGCAAAGAGTAGGACACGACTGAGTAACTGAACAGCAACATCAACATTAGCACCAGAGGGAACTAGAATTAACTCTGGCCTTTCCCACAACTAGCCAAGTCACCATGGATAAGTTAATTTCCCTCTTGAGCCTTGGGTTCCTCTTCTAGAATATGGAAATTAGGATTCTTACTTCATAGGCCTGCTGGGAAGGTTACATAAAATTAGAAGCAAATAGTAGTTTAGTAGCTTCCATAGGGAAGGTGCCTGGTTAGTGTTCCCTGTTGCTGCCATTTCTGCTGTGAGCTGGAAGCTGCGCCCACGCATACCATGGAGAGTTTCAATATCATTCAGATACAGAAAGTGTGAGCCAAGACCCAAAGTGAAGACAGTGTTGATTTATCTCAATGATGTGGCCCTTTAACCACATTGCCAATTTGCTATCTTCCTCTAGTTCTTAAAGGAGCCATGCACAGAGTCTGAAAGTTTTAGAAGATGGGGTATTAGAGTTGCTATTGAACCGTTAGTCCTGGGAATGGGGTGGGCGCTGAGGAAGGGGTGATACTCTCCTGTTGGAGGTGAGGACTGTTTAGGGACAAAAAGAGGAAATAGAAATGACCTTCTCTTGAAGAGAGGTACCAGACCCCAAAATAAGATGAAGTAGGGCTGCCTGATCTAAAGTCACAGTTGTGACAACTGCAGATGCCGAGAGGCTAGACAGTAGGCAGCCTGGGCTCTTTACCTTTAAAAGGGACATTGTCTGGACCACCTCATTCTCCTGCAACTGACCTCAGCTCCACTCTCCCTGTGCGGCCTGCCTCTCACTATCCGAGAAGCTCCTGACATCAGCCCCACTATTCGATTCCGGTCTTTTCCTTGAGCTCAGCCTTTGTTTCTGCTCTGTTGACTTGCCTCTCTCTATTCACAAACATGTGCAGGCCTCGGGCCTGCTTCACCTTTTATCCAACCCTGATCTGGACAACTATCGTCCCAAGACTCTCCCCCAAGGCCCAAGCTTGGCTCCACTGTGTCCCCTGCTTCTTTCCGAGCCAGTGCTTGTTCATAGTCTTTCATGTGGCTTCTGCTGTCACATTATATGCTCCCCTTTCATGAACTTGACACCACATCCCTCTGGAACCATGCTGAGAGATAACACAAGTGTCACTGCTAAGGGCAACAGTGAATCATCCCTCTTCTTCAGTGATCTAGCAGTGTCCGTGGACTGAGCTCCATCTGTCCACTGGGAGAAGTCAATGGAGGTCACTGCCCAAGACATTAAGGTTCAGTCTTTTTGTCTGCCTCCTGGATGGCTTCAAAGTTTCATATTTCCGATGAGATCTATTGAAGCCTTAGGGAAGGAAAGACCCTAGTGGTTCAAACCAGCATGCCTGGATTCCTCTAGAAACAGCAGAAAGCCCCTTTAGGAGCTGTTTGTTATTTATTAGATTGATGACAGTCCATTCCAGGAGAGATGGTCCCCAAAGATGCTGGCGCAATGGTAGCCCAGCAAAGACAAGAGTAAGAAACAGAAAATGGAATCAGCATACCTAAGCTCAGGCAGGCGGAGCCAGCTCCTCACTTGCCAACTGCACAACCTGGCAAGTCATCAGACCTCCTGAGCCTTCGCTGCTTCATCTGCAAAATGAGGATGAAAGGAAGGCCTTTCTGACGGTGTTGGTTTGAAGATCAAATAAAATAATAAATGTGAAACCATATTGCGAAATGTCAGGTGCTTTTTAATGTTAGTTATTAATAGTCATATGTATTATTATTAGCTTATGATTCCACAGGATGCTCTAGCAACAAAGAACAAAAAAAAAAAAAAAAAAAAAGACCCAGACTGGCTTAACCACAGGGAAATTTATTATCTCCTATAACAGGAGATTCAAAGGTAGATCAAGCTTCAGGGTGTGTGGGTTCAAGGTCTCAGTGGTGTCTTCAGCACCTAGGTTCTTTTTGTCTCTCTCTTCTGCCATCCTGGATGTTAGCTTGATCTGTAGCCTGGTCTAAAATGGCTTAGCAGATACAGGCATCACCGGCAGAGACAATGCTATTCTGAGAAAGGAGAGAGACTCTCTCTCCCTGTAACTCTCTCTTGGGAGAGAGGGGAAGTTTATCCCAAACCCTCCAGCACCTTCCTCTCATATTTCTATAAAAATTGGTTCATAGATCCATGCCTATGACAATCAAAGGCAGGGGACCCTTGGGCCAGTCAGGTTCATGGGTTTGCAGGCGGGATGGTATGGGACATGGGGGCTCTAGCAGGAAGAAAACTGGAGTGACGAATGCTGGGTAGATACCATAACATCTAGTACCAATGAATATCATTATTGTCATTAGACTGTATGCTCTGAAGGTAGGGACTGTTTCCACGTGGCCTTATATATCCCCAGTGCCTCTTATAGCAGTGGTCCCCAACCTTTCTGGTATGAGGGACTGGTTTTGATGAAGACAATTTTTCCATGGACTGGGGTTGGGGGACGGTTTGGGGATGATTCTCATAAGAAGCATGCAACCTAGATCCCTCACCTGCGCAGTTCACAGTAGGGTTCACTATGATTGATGCTGAGAACCTAATGCCGCCACTGATCTGAAAGGAGGTAGGGCTCAGGTGGTAATGCAAGCAACGGGGAGCAACTGTAAATACAGATGACGGTTTGCCCACTTGCCAGCCACTCACCTCTTGCTCTGCAGCCCTGTTCCTGTGTACTGATACTGTTCTGTGACCTGGGGATTGGGAACTCCAGTCTTACAGTACCTGGGATGTTGTAGATGCCGCTAAAATATTTGTTGAATGAAATAGGTGGCAGGAAAAACGAGATATGATGGGACGCCACCACTTGGGTGAATGTGCTCACTATGTAACAGACACTGCTTGCTGAGTGTCGGGGCTGTATTCCCACTTACTCTCATGCTTCCTGCATGGGATACAATATCTTCTACATCCTACATGCTCCACAGAAATGTGAGTGGATTGCACTTATTTTGTGGAAGACGTTATTATTTAATAATGATCACAGATGCTTCCCGAGTGCTGCTTCTATTCCAGATGTTGGGATAAGGAAGCACTTTATATGTATGTGTTCCTGTAATTGTGAGTTAGGTACTATAACAATTCCCACTTTACAGCTGGAACAACTGAGACACAGAAGCCTTGCTCTGAGTATGTAGATGGCTCATAGGTGGTGAACCAGCTCAGGGGGACTCAGGGTACCTGCTCTTAACAGAGTACGCAGGAAAGCTATGCCTTTAAGCTGCTTCTGATAGACCCCATAGCTCACTTAGTGGATGGAGGAGTCCATGGTCGGGGAGGAAAATTCCTGGGTGGGTCAGGAGCCCCCTGTGATCCTTCTTCTGATCACAGAGTCAGGTCACTCCCATGTCCACCTCCCTCCCCGGGGAGCATTGTTTTTCTGGAGAAGCCCACCATACATCACTATCAGCGACCAAGGACCCCAGCAAGACCATTCCTCCCATTTGTCAGAAAGGGGGACTATTTATGAGGCTGCCACTCTGCAGAGACTGTCTCTTATACACATCTGGTTTTCAAATGGCTTGTGTACGACAGGGTTTCATAGCATAGCTTTGTCTTGCTTAACACAAAGCCTCTGATCTTTGCTCCAGCTTTCCTCACAAGCAGGCAGACAATCTCTTTCAGATCTAGAGGACAGAGTAAGCTGGAGCATTTCTGGCAGGAGCTGGGCAAAACCCCAGGTTCAGGATGAAACTAGCTCCCCCACCCACTCCAAGCACCCTGCTTCTCCTTGCCTGTTGCTTTGTTCTTCTTGGTTCGCCAGTGTTGGAAATCCATCCAATTTGTTTTTTTCTCTGAGCATTTGGCCTCAGTCAATTTCTACAAAGTGCTCACGAAGGTCAAACCCTCTCCTGTTTCTTCTTTACACTTAAAAAAAAATAGTTTTTATGGTCGAATAGTTATAGATCTATGGGAAAAAATGGACGAGAATTCAATGAGTTCCCACATGCTTCATCCCAGTTTCTCCCACTGACAATATCTTACATTAGGATGATACATTTGTCATAACTAACAAGCATGTGGATGCGTTATTATTAACGAGCGTTGGCGTTATATTCAGATTTCGTTATTTTTCCACCCCTGTCCTTTTCTGTTTCAGGATTCCTTTCAATACACCACACGGCCTTTAGTCGTCTGAATCCTTAGGCTCTTCTCAGCTGTACCAGTTTCTCAGACTCTCCTCAGTTTTGATGGCCTTGATAGTTTCGAAGAGTACTAGCCAGCTCTTTTGCAGAAAGAACGTGCCTCTGTCAGGATTTCTCTTATGCTCTGGTGGTTCAGGCAGTAAATAATCTGCCTGCAATATGGGAGACCCAGTTTCAATCCCTGGTTTAGGAAGATCCCCTGGAGAAGGGCATGGCAACCCACTCCAGTACTCTTGCCTGGAGAATTCCATGGACAGAGGAGCCTGGCAGGCTATAGTCTATGAGGTCACCAAGAGTTGGATGCGACTCGAATGACTAACACTCTCACTTTTCACTTTCCTCGTGGTTAGGTTGGGATTATGGGGAGGAAGACCACAGAGGTAACAGAGCCTTCTTATCAAGTGTATCACGGGCATATACCATAACTGAGGCTGACCTTGGTCCCTGGGCTGGGGTCATGTCTGTCAGGTTTCTGCCTGTGAAGTTCCTCTTTCTTCCCACACAACACTCTTTGGAAGGGAGTCGCTGTTTGCAATATACACGTAAGGAGTGGGGAGTTCTGCTTACTCCCTCGTGAGGGAAAGCATCTACATAAATTA
Organism: Oreotragus oreotragus; assembly: GCA_006410675.1. Lineage (NCBI taxonomy): Eukaryota > Metazoa > Chordata > Mammalia > Artiodactyla > Bovidae > Oreotragus > Oreotragus oreotragus. Next base: position 61,408 of record SJYX01006303.1, on the reverse strand, counting down.
TTTGGAATCCTTTCCCTCAGGAGATTTGTCTCTCTTTCCCCATTTATTTATTTATGTAATCATTTCTTTATACCAGTATGGACTCATGGATATTTATTTTATATATTTATTTTGGGTTATAATAGCATGTTATGTTATTTATTGGGTTGCTCAATTTTTTTTTTTCCACTTTTAGCCAATNAGGAGGTAGGGCTCAGGTGGTAATGCAAGCAACGGGGAGCAACTGTAAATACAGATGACGGTTTGCCCACTTGCCAGCCACTCACCTCTTGCTCTGCAGCCCTGTTCCTGTGTACTGATACTGTTCTGTGACCTGGGGATTGGGAACTCCAGTCTTACAGTACCTGGGATGTTGTAGATGCCGCTAAAATATTTGTTGAATGAAATAGGTGGCAGGAAAAACGAGATATGATGGGACGCCACCACTTGGGTGAATGTGCTCACTATGTAACAGACACTGCTTGCTGAGTGTCGGGGCTGTATTCCCACTTACTCTCATGCTTCCTGCATGGGATACAATATTTTCTACATCCTACATGCTCCACAGAAATGTGAGTGGATTGCACTTATTTTGTGGAAGACGTTATTATTTAATAATGATCACAGATGCTTCCCGAGTGCTGCTTCTATTCCAGATGTGGGGATAAGGAAGCACTTTATATGTATTTGTTCCTGTAATTGTGAGTTAGGTACTATAACAATTCCCACTTTACAGCTGGAACAACTGAGACACAGAAGCCTTGCTCTGAGTATGTAGATGGTTCATAGGTGGTGAACCAGCTCAGGGGGATAAGGAAGCACTTTATATGTATGTGTTCCTGTAATTGTGAGTTAGGTACTATAACAATTCCCACTTTACAGCTGGAACAACTGAGACACAGAAGCCTTGCTCTGAGTATGTAGATGGCTCATAGGTGGTGAACCAGCTCAGGGGGACTCAGGGTACCTGCTCTTAACAGAGTATGCAGGAAAGCTATGCCTTTAAGCTGCTTCTGATAGACCCCATAGCTCACTTAGTGGATGGAGGAGACCATGGTCGGGGAGGAAAATTCCTGGGTGGGTCAGGAGACCCCTGTGATCCTTCTTCTGATCACAGAGTCAGGTCACTCCCATGTCCACCTCCCTCCCCAGGGAGCATTGCTTTTCTGGAGAAGCCCACCATACATCACTATTTATCAGCGACCAAGGACCCCAGCAAGACCATTCCTCCCATTTGTCAGAAAGGGGGACTATTTATGGGGCTGCCACTCTGCAGAGATAGGAAGGAGTCAGGCTGCATTAGTGGGGGCATTGCTGCTGCAACCAGCCAGGCCAGGCTGGGTTGACTCGTCCATTCATTGGCAGGACTGGGTGCTTCCTGGAGGCAACTCCCTCTCAGAAGGAGCTTCCTGTACACTGGAAAATAATGGAGGAGAACTGGCCTCTTGTGAGCTTCTGGTTCCATGTCCTTGTCTTGGTCACAAAAAGTATATCTATGAAATCATAATAATAATCACTTATTGAACATTTATTATGCACCAGACACTATTCTACTATTTGAAGCACTTTACATATATTAAATCACTTATTCCTCAAAGCAAGAACCTCCTTTTGTGTCCACTATGCAGATGAGGAAACTGAGGCATAGAGTAGTTGAGATACTGGTAAATGGCCAGGTTAGGTTCCAAACTCTTTGCCAATGCTTCCCAAGCCCTTGCTGCATGCCAGACCCCTCCTCAGGGCCTTACATGCTCCTTCTGGTTGATTCTGCCCAGCAGCTAAGATAGAAACTATTCTTGTTCAAGGAAACCAAAGGTGAGGGGTTAGGTAACTTGCCCAAGATCACAAAGTAGCAAGATGAGCTGGGATTCCAATCCAGGCAGTCTGCCTAGGTCCTCAACTGGCTGACACTAAGCTTCCAATTCTCTTTTGCAAGAAATAAGGGCAGTTCACCATCAGAAACAGTTCAGTCCAGCTTGTTTCTTGTATTAACTCCCTGCCGTCCTTCCAGTTCTTTCCTTTGGGAAGCTCTTCCTCAGGCCCAGAAATCCCACACATCTAAGACGAGATGCTGGTTGGCCCTGGATCCTCTAAGCCCGAGTTGTAGAGATCCTCAGGTTCCTGTGACTAGAAGGGGCTCCCTGAGGTCGCTGTTCTGTCTTCCGGCCCAGGCAGGGCTGCTCCAACTCAGTCTTTCTGTTCTCTGATGCCTTTGTCCTGATTTTTCCAGTGGGCAGTGAGTATCCCCGAGGTGAAGATAGAGGTCTGGCCTGAATCTGCACTTAGAGGGCCCTTGCTCTGACAGTGACCTAAGCCCCTGGAAGGGCAAGGTGACAAAGAGGTACTATCTGGAGAACCAGCCAAAGTAACCCACAGCACCCTGCCAGCCCCGCCCCTGCACGACAGCTTGAAAACAATTTGTCCGGCCTGTGAGTAATGCCTAGTCACTAAATGCTAATTAATTTGCTGTTGCATTTGAGTTAATTTATGGGGTGTTCTCACCAAGTAAATTTTAATTAAGAAGAGCAAAACAAATGACAAAGTAATTTCCCCAAAAAATTAATTTTCAAGTAAACACGAACCATTGTTTTCCTTTGTATCAATGATGAAAGTTAAAATGAAGCCTCCATAGCCGCCCCCGCCCCCCTACCCCACCTCTCTGGCTTTTAAGGATGAAGTTTGAACTTAAGCCAGGCGCTGGGAGGAGGGCAAATTAGCAGTTAGGCAGGGCCAAAGGAACTGGGCAGAGAGCCTGGGAGAAACCGGGTAATAGGCCTCCGAGAAATGCACTGGTGTTAACTCTGGTGTTGATGGTGTAGAATTTTCATCTAACACTGCACCTTTTAGGAGCTGAGACAGGAAAAGCTTATTGTATGTGCTTCTTGTAGAAACACTCAATGAGGAAGCAAGAGGTGAAGGCATTTTCTTATTTTTTTAAATTCATCAAGTTGCATAACCAAACAGTGGTGCTTCCCAGGTGGTGCCAGTGGTAAAGAGCCCTCCTGCCGATGCAGGAGAGGTAAAAGAATCCATCTGATCCCTGCGTTGGGAAGATTCCCTGGAGGAGGGTATCACAACTCACTCCAATATTCTTGCTTGGAGAATCCCATGGACAGAGGGGCCTGGCAGGCTACATAAAAGAGTCAGACATCACCGAAGTGACTTAGCACGTACGCACGTATAGTCAAATAAGTAAAGGAGAGAGGAAGTCGGAAAGCATCTATTTGCAAACTTGCCCAGGCACTGCCCTGGGAAACTTTACAGAGCTTCTCTCAGCTCGCCTGTCTAACAGTTTTAGAGGAGGGTGTTTCCTATCAGCTGCCATATTAGAGGCGAGGAAACGGAAGGCTTTAAGGCCACATGACCAGTGGGTCAGATTTAAAACCTGCTTTGCGGCCTTCAAGCTTTCCACATCATCCTGCTGTCTCTTTGATTACATGTGTCACAAAGTGATTTTTGAAATCAATTTGCAAGGCTGCGTTGGGTCTGCTGCCCAGAGCTTGATGCTGCTTTCGTTCTATGTCTGGCTCGATGGAGAGTTGGGAATTGGGGTGATGATGGTGGGGGTGTGTGGCTGGTGGAGCAGATCTGTCGGCGGGGAGACCCACCCCAGAGGAGCCTCGGAGATCAGAGGACCATGACGGAGTGCAGGGTCGAGGTAGGGACAGACCGAGCGGACCTCAGGGGGCGGTTTCTCCCATGCTGTCCCCTGCCTGCCCCAGCCCTCCAACTCCCCCCGCAGCCTCTGGTTCTTGAATCAATGCCGAACCTCCTCACTGGAAAGAGTGAAAGCATGAAATCCAGTCTCGGGGCGGGCGGGCAGAGGTGAGGGCTGCCAGCCTGGGGAGCAGAGTCCCTGCCGTGGTCACTGGAGGAAGGCGCCAACTTGAGGGTCTCTGGCTTTCCAGAATCCTGCTTGTCCTGCCGCAGTCACCGGGGGCTCCTATGAAAGTATGGATTTGTCTGGGTTTCTCTGTTTAATCCCAAATCTGTCAGGCCTTGTTAAATTTGATGGGGCCTGAAAGGTCTGGTGTTAAGCAAATACTCGGTGACCAGAGTCTTTGATGAGAATCAAACTGCAGCTTAATCCTGAGGTAATGGCTTTGCCCGTAATCCCAGGAGGCTGGGGATAAGTGAGGAGGAGGCAGAATCCAGGAGGCCGCCTGGAGCTGAGCGTGGAGTGAATGGGGACGGAAGAAGGAGGGAGGAGAGGTCGGCCGCCCCTGCAGCTGGGAGTCCGCAGTGAACCCAGCATCCCATCCCTTGGAGTTGGAGGACGTCCAAACAGCCACCTAGGGGACGCCTCCCGCCAGAATGGGGGTGAGGCAGAGAGAGCTCCCTGTTTATGCAGATGGCTTTGGACAAAGATAAAAACTGAAGGAAGACCAGGAGAAAAGGGGATTCAACTACTTCAAGATCCTCAAGTGGGCAGGCCCCGGGGATTCCCCTGCCTGGTCTGGGCAGAGCTGTCTAAATAGAGGGGTTGCCTGAGGGACCCCTGCCTCCTCCTTGCAGGAGGCCAGGCTCTATGGGCAGCAGGCTGGGGGAGAACAAGGACCCCGATCACCACCAGACTGGGATGCAGGGGCCCGAGTGGCTGTACTTCAAGTCCCCTTGCCGGCGAGGGTGCCGGACGCCCTGAGCTGGGCACAGTGGGATGGGGGACTGGGAGACATGGGTTGGGGACAATCAGGAGGCAAGTGCCAGGCGGTGGCCACATTCTGCCACCTTCTGTACAAACCAGGGCTGATCATGCCGCCTCCAGCTGCTCTGAATAGGGCCGCTGTGCTCCTCGTCAAGGTACCTGATTAAACATTCATGGGGAAAAAATAAATAAAATAAACATTCTGCAAAGAGATGCTTAAGCAATCAGGCGCTTCAGGGGGTGGGTTCCCACAGCGCTGTAACCACAAGCCCTGGGGGTAATCGGCATTTAATGTCTCCAGCAGCTCCTGGGTTCCACACCCAGGGCCTGTTGCCTTGGCATCCCTCCCCAGAGGCCCCGGCCCTCCCAGGGAGGCTGGGAATCTCAGAGCCATTTACCTCAGCTGTTTCTCTTTCTCTCCTTCTCACTTTGCTTTATTGCCTTAAATACCACCTGTGCGGGAGGGAGGGAGGAACCAGCTCTCCCAGGGAAAGAGGTGGAGATGGAGAGTCGCCCTGAGGGGTAAGTCAGACTCTCCTGCAAGGTGTGAGCTTCCTGAGGCCTGTGTGGCCTCTGATACGGTGGGTCAGGATGCCCAGTGCTTTCTTTTGTCACTGAGCAAGTGCTTATGGAACTAGGAGAAGATGTGTGTGTGTCTGTGTGTGTGTGTCTGTGTGTGTATGTGTCCTGCCTTCTCAGAACTGGCAAGCTCCCAGAGGGGTATTAATAAGAAAGCAGATAATGAGGATGGGTGATAGTAGGCACTTGGCAAGTGACAGATGCTGTTCCTGATGCTTTAGTGCAGGTTCCATTTAACTTGCATAACCGCTCAGTGAGGAAGATGCTGTTGGCCCATTTAACAGATGTAAACAGGCACCGAGAAGTCACTGGCTCAAGTCATACTGAACAGGGATTTGAACCCAGATACCTAGACTTAAGGCTCATGCTTTACCACAGCTGCCTCTAGATAACTAACAATATCAAGCGTGCTTTGGCAGGGGAGGCCTTCCAGAGGGGTGAGTCCTCTGGTGTCCTCAGAATCTTAGCTGAGTCCTCCAAAGCACTGGATTTGTTCAACTCAATAGCAAGGTGGTTGGGGCGGGGGAGCAGGGAGTGGGGAGCACAGTCCCAGAGAAATGCACACAATTTGAATCCCAGGCATCCTCTAGTGTCCAGGTGAGACTGTCCCAGGACTTGTTTCCTCTCCTAAGCGCACTGCCTGCAGAAATAAACATGTAGTGACAGCATCTGAGGTCTGGGGGGCAGGGTAGCCAGGGGCTCCTCTGGGTGCTGCGGGCTACTTGGGCGTCTCGGGAGGAGGGACGCCGACACCCGGGCAACTGAACGAGTGCTGGACTAATACGCTGGTTAAAGAAGTGAAGTAAGTGTAGGGACTCATCTTCTGGCAGTTTCCATCTTTCTGGCAGCAAAAACAAGCTCTACAGACCAGCAGAGTTTTCTTGGCATATTAAAGTAATTCACTGTGCATCTGTAGTCAAGCACACACCCACACCCTCTTATTCATATGGTGTCTCTTTTAATTGCCTTTCTCCATAGCTAATTACTTGTCAGGTAAAGGGTTACTCATTGCACAGAGGATATCTATCCATCAGGACATGGGCAAGGCCAGGGCCACGACTTTGTGGGGAAGCCGTCATTCGGAGTGCAGGCCATAGGGCCAGGAGGGGTCTCGAAGTGGACTCCGGGAAGTGGTAATCTTGGAGATAATCAGGAGGTAATGGAGGGAGGGGGCCAAAAGGCCAAAGATGTGTGTTCAATTCCTCATCCTTCCATCCAGCCAGCCTTCCTGAGTATGTCACTTTGCCAGGAGCTGGATTCACCACCATTCAGGATGGCATTAATGTGATATGTCCCAAGATGGGACTTGTGGGATCCGAAGGTCCCAAATACCCAGCTTTTGAGGAGAAGCTGGACTTCTCGTCATCCCTGAATGCTCCTTGGCACTCCATGCAGGGCACTGGAAATGAACTGCTCTGGTGGAGACCGTGGGTATAGATGCTTACAGCTCAGAGTCCATCTCTTGATTTTGCAGAGAAAGGAAAAGAAGGCCAGAGAGGGCAACTAAACTACTTGATGGCACACAGCAAAGTCCGGACCTGCACGCAGCTCTCTAGACCCTGAGTGCGTGGTTGTTTTCACACTGCTTTGCCAGTTACGGGGGCTGAATGCGCCCTTGATGACAGACAGGAGAGAGTTGTTCAGCAGCTGACCTAGGAAGGGGTGCCTTTTCTTCTGGACGGTGCTCTCCCCAGCTCTCTTTTTATGCATTAAGAAAAACAATTATTGCATATTTTAATGCATATATATGGAATCTAGAAAAACGGTACAGATGAACCTGTTTGCAGGGCAGGAATAAGACACAGACATAGAAAACAGGCTTGTGGACACAGCAGGGGAGGAGAGTTCAGTTCAGTTGCTGAGTCGTGTCTGACTCTGCGACACCGTGGACTGCAGCACGCCAGGCCTCCCTGTCCATCACCAACTCCTGGAGTTTACTCAAACTCATGTCCACTGAGTCAGGGATGCCATCCAACCACCTCATCCTCTGTCATCCCCTTCTCCTCCCACCTTCAATCTTTCCCAGCATCAGAGTCTTTTCAAATGAGTCAGCTCTTTGCATCAGGTGGCCAAAGTATTGGAGTTTCAGCTTCAGCATCAGTCCTTCCAATGAATATTCAGGACTGATTTCCTTTAGGATGGACTGGTTGGATCTCCTTGCAGTCCAAGGGACTCTCAACAGTCTTCTCTAACACCACAGTTCAAAAGCATCAATTCTTGGGCGCTCAGCTTTCTTTTTAGTGAGAGAGGGTGGGACCAATTGAGAGAGTAGCATTGAAATGTCTACATGTGTACAATAGACAGCTAATGGGAAGCTGCTGTATAACACAGGGAGTTCAACCCAGTGCTCTGTGATGACCCAGAGGGGTGGGATGAATGGGGAGTTGGCAGGGAGGTTCGAGAGTCAGGGGATGTATGTATACCGAGAGCCTATTCATGTTGTTGTATGGTAGAAACCAATATAACATTTTAAAGCAATTATCCTGCAATTAAAAATAAATAAAATTTTTTTAAAAAAGAAATGCTTTCTTTAGGAAGTGGGAATCTTGGGGCCAGGTAAGGTTGCCGTGGACTTCACTTTCTGTATCTGTCCGGCAGAGTCCATTGAGAGAGACAGGCCTCTCAGAGGCGAGTGAAGAGCGTTGCCCTGCTGTCAGTGAGGATGAGGGCTGAGCCGCTGATCGATGGCTTCTGCAGGTGACATCCCGGTGAGGCGGCTAGCGGAGGCTGGGGCTTGAAGTCACGTGGAGTGGACGGTCTCTGTCTGGCCCGCACATGCGCACACGCATTAGAGGAGGAACACAGCCTAGTGACAGTGGCCATGATCTGCTGCTTCTCTGTGAGGAGTGATACTACGTGTTTTGCTAAGGATTTCCCAGCCTCCTCGGGCATTTGGTACCAGTTCCCATCCTGGGAGCTTTGTAACCAGGCTGAACTCCCTCCATCTCCTGGAGTGAGTTTAGTAACAGACCTCAGAGGTGCTTTCAATGGTGTATCTTGGGGTTTAGTGGAAAGTTCATGAATGAATTAAAATCCGAGGTTTGCCTTTTACTAGTCATAAGACCTTGATATCTCTGAGCCTCAGATTTCCCATCTGTATATTGGGACTGTTGCCGGTGATCCCATGACACAGACCATAACAAGGTATTAACTAAAGGGTGGTCCCCCTATCCCTAAACTAGTTCCAGATTAGCATGGAGCCCTTCCAATAAAGGGTCCTTATGAGCATTTGCAAAGAAAAAAAGGCAAGAGGCTGAAAAATATGTGTCAACTCCAAATCATCGTTCACAAGTCTCTAGTATTTACTAGACAAAAAGGATGATTCCCATAAGCAACGGAGCTTTGCTAAGGGCAAGCTCTTTTCTGTGTAACACAGCTTTTATGTTAGATTCTGAGCAAGCGGCTATTTTCACTTTGGGATGAAGAACGGAAGCAGCCAGAATCCTTGACTTCTGCCCTGTCCAGACAGGGCTTTTCGTTGCTGCTGTTTCGTCATTTCAGTTGTGTCCGACTCCTTGAGACCCAATAGACTATAGCCCTCCAGGCTCCTCTGTCCATGGGATTTCTCAGGCAAGAATACTGGAGTGGGTTGCCATTTTGGAGCCCTTCCAATAAAGGGTCCTTATGAGCATTTGCAAAGAAAAAAAGGCAAGAGGCTGAAAAATATGTGTCAACTCCAAATCATCGTTCACAAGTCTCTAGTATTTACTAGACAAAAAGGATGATTCCCATAAGCAACGGAGCTTTGCTAAGGGCAAGCTCTTTTCTGTGTAACACAGCTTTTATGTTAGATTCTGAGCAAGCGGCTATTTTCACTTTGGGATGAAGAACGGAAGCAGCCAGAATCCTTGACTTCTGCCCTGTCCAGACAGGGCTTTTCGTTGCTGCTGTTTCGTCATTTCAGTTGTGTCCGACTCCTTGAGACCCAATAGACTATAGCCCTCCAGGCTCCTCTGTCCATGGGATTTCTCAGGCAAGAATACTGGAGTGGGTTGCCATTTCCTTCTCCAGGAGATCTTCCCAACCCAGGGATTGAATTCAAGTCTCCTGCATTGGCAGGTGGATTCTTTATTGCTGAGCCACCTGGGAAGCCCTTTTTGGGACATTAGAGATGCCCTTAACACAAATCTGACATAAAGGATGCCGTGGTTTCACCAGCTGTGAAACCTTGTGAGACTTACCTGAACCGTCTGTGCCTCAAGTTCTCTCATCTATAAAACAGGGGCAATACAATCCCTACAACCTGGGCCAGAACTAACTGGCTTAGTACACGGGAGCCAGGGACTCAGTGGGCGCTCACAAAATGTTAGCCGCTATTGTTGTTACTTGGCTTTGGTATCAGGACCAAGTGTCAGGTCCCAGCCCTGCCACTAATTAGATGTGATAAACCGGGTTGTTGTTCTGTCTTCCTAAGCCTCAGTTTCTCATCCGCTGAATGGTCATACTCATGGGACTGTCTTATGGGCTGGTAGAAGGATTAGATGAGATCTGATGGACCCGAAATATGTGGAACAGTGTCTGGAACATGGCAAACACTCAGCAAAACTTCTATTTTGTGTAATACTATACAGGGATCCCTGCACTGCCCACTGGGATCCTCTCCATGGCCCACTGCCTCCTGGTGTTCACTCCCAGACACACTGGTGCGTGCCTGGGAGAGTGGGATCAGTGAAGTCTTCAAAACCTGGAGGTTTCCCATTCTTCAGTGTATGCCAAAACCAATAGAACTGTAAAGTAAAATAAAGTGAAATGGAAGCTCTAAAAATTAAAAAAATATATATATATCTTATTGAAGTGTAGTTGGTTAATAATTTCTTCTGTGCATCAAAGTGATTCAGTTATACATGTATATATACACATATATAAATATAATTTTTTCCATTTTCTTTCATACTGTGGCTTATCACAGGATAGTGAATATAGCTCTCTGTGCTATCCAGGAGGACCTTGTCTATCCTTTCTATATGTAATGGTTTGCATTTGCTAACCCCAAACTCCCAGCCCATCTCTCCCCACTACCTCCCCAGACCTATTCTGATTTGCAAGCCTGCTTTAAGTAACACAACTGCCTTACAGGTATGGAGTGCTTCCTATTGTTTCAAACACATTTTTCAAATATAGAAATGAATCGCATTCAAATAATTCCCTATCTTGAACCTTTGTTGGTCCTCACAAAAATTCTAGAAGATAGGGTATATATTATTAATCTTTTCTTTCTTTTTTTTTTTTTAATAGATAAGGATCCCTGGAGAAGGAAATGGTAACCCACTCCAGTATTCTTGCCTGGGAAATCCCATGGACAGAGGAGCTTGGCAGGCTACGGTCCATGGAGTAGTAAACATGACTTAGGGACTAGACAGTAACAATGTAGATGAGGAAACAGGGGCTTGGAGAGGTTAAATGATTTATCTGAAGCATTCAGCAAGTTAACCACATGCTCTGGTCCTAAATTCATGGTTCTGCAAGAATAATAAGCACTTATGGATTGTTTTACAGTTAAGGAAGACTTTCTCATGTGCTATCACATCTGATTGTCACAGTGATGCTGTTGGAGTAGGTCTTCTTAATATGCCTGATGCACAGACCCAGAAAGGTCTGCTCACCATCACCCAGCAAACAAATGATGATGTGAGGTTTAAATTCATGTTTTCTGGTTTCTTTTGTGTATTCTTTCTACTTGCCATTTTCAGTTCAAAATCCAGCTTAGCTAAAGGCAGAAAAGGGCAAAAAACAAACCCCAAAACACCCAAACAAGACACCAGCTGAAGAGAGGCAGCCGCTCCCCCAACACAGGCGGGCCACCCAGGGATTTCTGACAACAGCGTATCAAGGTATCCAACAGAAAGCATGGAACTCTCCCAGCCAGCCTTCCACCGAAAGGTGTAATTAGGGAGCTGACAGGCTGCACGCGCAATGCTGCTAATGGGTCCACCTGTGAGAGGGACCTGGCGCGCACCGGTAATTTGGACAGAGTGGTGCACTCAAAGGAGACCCAGGCTTCAGGCGCCCTGCCTGACCCCTCCACCCCCACCCGGGGCCAGGAGCATCCCCAGGACACACGAGGAAGGAGCTCGGCCTAGACCCCATGGGCGACACAGAGATATTTGCCGTGGTGCTTGCCGCACATTATGCTAAAAGTGTGTCAGATTTCAGAGGCAGTCTGGGCGGGAACCATGGAAACAGGTTAGGGAAGAGAAGAAGCTGATTGCTGTTGTCATGTTTGTGAGGGAAGGATGAGCTGGAGGGAGCCGCCCTCCCTCCTCCACATCCTCGGCTGTGGCGGCTCCCGGTCCTGACCCCCAACCCGCCGCCCACCCACCCCTGGGGCCCTTGGTAAGGAGCCTCCCTCCAAAGCACACAGCTGCATCAGGGAAAAGAGGGCCAAGGACAGACTGTGTTGATCTGTGAGCCTGCTTCCCTGACTCTCACGCAGATCCCCCAGCCCCGCTGGAACACCTGGTTCCCAGGCACTGAATCCCCACTAGGTGCCACACACAAGGGATGCTTCCCCTACGTTATCTCCAACCTCCCAGCAACTCTCGAGTTGGCAGCCTTACCCTCATCCCGTGGCTTCCCAGGTGGCCCTAGGGGTAAAGAACCCGCCTGCCAGCGCAGGAGACGTGAGAGACACAGGCTCTGTCCCTGGGTCAGGAAGATCCCCTGGAGGAAGGCATGGCAACCCACTCCAGTATTCTTGCCTGGAGAATCCCAAGGACAGAGGAGCCTGGTGGCTACAGTCCATGGGGTCACAAAGAGTCAGACATGAGTGAAGAGACTTAGCACGCACGATTCACAGCAGGATGGAGATGGGATCCTTTCGCTTTCTGCCAGTGGGGCTTTTCTGTGGACCCAGGTGCAGGCACCAACGCCCCATCATGTAGGGGTCTGTCTCTAGGAAGCCTCACCAGCTTCCCTCTTCTCCTGCATCTTAGCGATGCCATCACCATGGTTCCCATACTCTTGAGCAGAGAATCCATTTTCTCTTCTAGTCAAGAGCAGGGAGATGGCTCTGGATAAAAACGCTCTTGAAGAGCAGCCCGGGTCACATGGGGGTGTGGATACAGGGCAGAGGGGCCGACAGTGCAGCCTGCACCGCAGAGCCTGAGAGGAATGGGGGCATCCAGCGGTGGTCCGCTCCCAGGTCAGAGAGCTGTCTGTGAGACTGAAGGCAGAGGACTCAGAACCCATCCTGGGAGAACAGCGCCCAGTTCTGAGATGGCATGACAGGGATTTTCAGCACCCCAAAGCTTCTGGCCCTTGAGAGCCTGGAGCTTTGCTTTCAAGTGACTGAGATGAGAGACTCACACTTAAGGGTGTTGGTTCCATGCAGAGTGGGGTGGGGTAGGGACTGGGGAGGATATTCCGAGGATGGGGAGGGAGGGACAGAGACCTTCGCACAGGGCTTTCTGATTGGCTGGGGAGGATGCGCCCTGGCTTCCATGAGACATTGGATGGAGGACCAGGGCTTTCTAGGGGAGGAACACTTTTTACTCTTTTCTGGGAGCAAGGTTGAAAAAGTCCACAAATAACTTCTTCTTTTTTTTAAACTCAAGTAGAAAAAAAAAAATACTTCAAGACAGGACAGAGAAGATGCCAGTACAGGTGTTCTGGATACCTAACTGTGTGTGGAATACTGTATCTGCTTCTTTCTGTTCTGGAAGAAACATTCCTGTTCTAAGCAAAGCCTTCATCTGTGCATGTGTGTGTGTGTTTAAATTGTATTGGTAACTATTATTAGTGAAAAAATAGAGAAATTCTCTAAAGACAAAAAGTTAAACAATAAAATGAATAATTTTAAGGACCTGAGTGGGAAGAGACAAATGGGAACCATGAATTAAATTCTATTCTCTCAAATATCATGTACCTTAAAAAGAAAAAGCCATGCAATAGCTTAGGATTAATAACAAATTCAGAAATGAAGATTTCTGGTTCTTGTTGACATAGCAGTACAATCTTTGATAACTTTCAATCCTAAGAACTGAGAAGATAGCAAACATGGTTAATATCTTCCAACACAACAGAAGAATCTATAGAAATGACATGTTAATAACCTGTTGTCGAGTAGCTAAACTGTGTCGGACTCTTTTGCAACTCCATAAACTAGCCCTCCAGGCTCCTCTGTCCATGGGATTTCTCAGGCAAGAATACTGGAGTGGGTTGCCATGCCCTTTTCCAAGGGACTCTTCCTGACCCGGGGATTGAATGTAGGTCTCCTGCATTGGCAGGTGGATTCTTTACCACTGAGCTACCTGGGAAGCCCAATAACTTTTACTGATTATTTAATGAATGGTTGACTTTCCATCCTGGTGGTTTAGGGCCACATAGACTACCAGCCTGAACATTTCAGTTCTAATCATCTCTCATTCTTTAACCTGGTGACTTTGTTTTTATGTTCTTATTTTTTATTGAAGTATAGTTGAGTTACAATATTATATTAATTTCTACTGTATAGCAAAGTGATTCAGTTATACATGTATATACATACATATATATACACAAACATTCTTTTTAATATTCTTTTCCATTATGGTTTATCATAGGATACAGAATATAGTTCTCTGTGCTATACAGTAGGACCTTGTTGTTTATCCTTTCCATGGGTAACAACTTATATCTGATGACCTCAGCCTCCCCTTTCATCTGTGTTTATGATCTCTTTCCTTAGGAAACCAGGCCCATGGTGATCACCTCACCTTGTAAATTCTGCTTCTTCTCAACCTTTAGAAAGTCTTTTCCTTCTAAGACTCTCCCTAAATCCTGCATCCCCCTTTCCTTCGGTACTATCTCTTGTCTTTCACCATACCTTTTCTTGAAAGAGTGATCAATATTTGTTCAGTTCAGTTCAGTCGCTCAGTCGTGTCCGACTCTTGGCGACCCCATGAATCGCAGCACGCCAGGCCTCCCTGTCCATCACCAACTCCCGGAGTTCACTCAGACTCACGTCCATTGAGTTGGTGACACCATCCAGCCATCTCATCCTTGGTCGTCCCCTTCTCCTCCTGCCCCCAATCCCTCCCAGCATCAGGGTCTTTTCCAATGAGTCAACTCTTCGCATGAGGTAGCTAGAGTACTGGAGTTTCAGCTTTAGCATCATTCCTTCCAAAGAAATCCCAGGGCTGATCTCCTTCAGAATGGACTGGTTGGATCTCCCCCCATTTTTATTCCATTTGCTCTCTGGTCCATGGAAATGAATTTCTGCTCCCACTATTCCTGTCTGCTTCAGTTGGCCAACATCAATTGAGCATCTACTGTGTGCTCCCCAACCTCCACACCCAGGTATTGGGGACACAGCCAAGCAGTCCCTGCCTATAGGACCTTCCTCCCACTTAGTAGGGCAGACAGACATTAAGACAGCTAACACAGACAAATAGCAGATGACAACGGTGATAAGAAGGCATGGGATGTGGGGCTGCAAGAGCAAATAACAGGTAAATATGACCTGCTTCCCAGGTGGCTTGGTGGCAAAGAATCCACTTGCCAATGCTGGAGATGAGGGTTCAATCCCTCAGTAGGATAGATCCCCTGGAGTAGGAAATGGCAACCCACTCCAGTCCTCTTGCCTGTGGGAAATCCCATGGACAGAGGAGCCTGGCGGGCTTCAGTCCACGGGGGTGCAGAAGAGTTGGAGACGACTTGTGGTTTAGTGACTAAACGACAAGAATGACACAAGCTACTAGAAGGCCAGGGACAGTGTCCAGCGGCCAACTGACGGATTACCAAATCCGATAGACGCGCTACAGGTGGGCGAGGACTGTGAGCTTGCCCTTGAGAGAGACGTCAAGGCGTGTGCAGAGGGCAGGGGAAGGGCCGTGACAGAATGGTACGCCTGAAGCTGAGGCGGGGGAGAGGCATTCTTGGGTTCCTTCTGCCCAGATCACCTTCCTTCCCTCCTGTGACTGACCACCACCGTCTTTTTTTTTTTTTTTTTTGGTGGGGGGAGGGTGGGTATAGTGGCTTTACAATGTTGCATTAGTTTCAGCTGTATGATGAAGCGAATCAGCGCCATGTTTACATATATCCCCTCCATCTTGGACCTCCCTCCCACGCCCCCCCCATACCACCCCTCTAGGTCATCACGAGCTGAGCTCCCTGGGCTCTACAGCAGCTTCCCACTAGCTGTCTCTTTTACACACATGTCACTCTTAATCTCCCAATTCATTCCACCTCTTCTTCCCCTACCCCAACCCCTGTGTCCACAAGTCCTTTCTCTACATCTGTGTCTCTATTCCTGTCCTGCAAATAGGTTCATTTGTACCATTTTTCTAGATCCCACATATACGCGTTCATATACAATGTTTTTCTTTTTCTGACTTGCTTTGCTCTATATGATCACCATCTATTCTTTATTTGAGAAAATAAAATTAAACCCTTTTTGGTGAAACCTTTTCCAATTCTTCCACCTTCATTCCACCTGACCTACTCTACACTCTGTGCTAAATAGCACTTGTACCTAAGCTAACTCTCATCTTATCATGCTGGGGTGTATTTTTCACATCTATATGCCTTCTCCTCTCAGGAATGAGGGGTGCAGGGAACTGGGTGGGATGTGGTCTGAGTCATCTTCTTATGCTCTCGCACTACCTCAGGCATAACCCAGCAGCGGCTTGTAGACGAGAGAGTGGGACGGGTAAGTGGAAGAATGGGTGCATGGATGGATGGATGAAGGAATGCCTCTGAAGTCCCGGGCAGATGCATGAAGAGGCAACCAGGTGTCATGGAAGGAACAGAGGGATAAGGACTCAGAAGACTTGGGTTTGAGATCTGGCTGAGTCATTAAGAGTTGTGTCAAGGTTTGCAATTTTCTTTGTGCTCACTTTTCCAATGAGTGAAGTGAGAAAATCCAATGATTTGATTTTGAAGGCTCTTTTGCACTCTAAATTTCTACTTGTTCTCTCATCAAGGGAGATAAGACCATACCTTGGGTAGACTTCCCTGGTGGCTCAGATGGTAAATCATCTGCCTACAATGTGGGAGACCTGGGTTCAATCCCTGGGTNAAGTGAGAAAATCCAATGATTTGATTTTGAAGGCTCTTTTGCACTCTAAATTTCTACTTGTTCTCTCATCAAGGGAGATAAGACCATACCTTGGGTAGACTTCCCTGGTGGCTCAGATGGTAAATCATCTGCCTACAATGTGGGAGACCTGGGTTCAATCCCTGGGTGGGGAAGATCCTCTGGAGAAGGAAGTGGCTGAGTACTCTTGCCGGAAAATCCCATGGACGGAGGAATGTGGTAGCTTACAGTCCGTGGAGATGCAAAGAGTCAGACACGACTGAGTGACTTCACTTTCTTCTTTCTGGGTGGAAACAGTGTTTTCTGTCAGATCAACAAGTCTTTACTGGTGGCCCAACGTGAAGCCAGCAACTATCTGATGGTGTACAGTTTTACAAAGATAAGAAAAGCATTTCCTTCTTGCCTTTGGTGAAATTACTGTTTAGTTGGAGAGAGAAGTTTGGGTAACTGTCCAGGTCAGGAATGATGAAAAGGAACCACTGCTGAGACCCTTGGTCTCAGAAGCCAAGATAAATGCCATCCTGACCCTTTACCCAGAGTTACCCCATTTTCTTAGGAAAGGATTTGGCTTCTTCCATCTCAGTGCTTTTGTATAGAAGATTCTGCTCTGTTTGGGAGATGTTTCTAACCTCCAAGGACCTGCCCTGGTTGCTTAGACTATAATCTAAACTGACAACAGATTTTCTGCCTTTTTTTTTTTTAAGTCATATCATTTTCATCCCCTCTATTCAGCGTCTTTGCTCATCGCTTCCTCCCCCAGCTTCATCATCCCCCTTCCTAAGTTGATAGTGAGTCTTATTAAGTGGTGCTGTGTCATAAACCGTTGAGTTATGTCAGCTGGAAATGGAACATGATTAAGTATATAAAGGAGCCCCAGCCTTGCCTGCCACAACATTATACAACAGAAGCCTTGGCAATGTGTGAGCATCTTTTTTTCTCGCTTGCCTTCCTGTTGAGGGGGGAGACCTGCCTGTCATGGCGTGGGTGCTGCTGGGTCCTTGGCTCAAGCTGGCTAAGTGTGGAGGAGGAAGAGGGTGTAGGGAGGGTCATGAAGAGTGGCAGCAGAGGGGCGAAGCTTTGGAGGTAGAATAAAGTCAGAAATAGGCATACGAGGTTAG
This sequence comes from Oreotragus oreotragus, assembly GCA_006410675.1. NCBI lineage: Eukaryota > Metazoa > Chordata > Mammalia > Artiodactyla > Bovidae > Oreotragus > Oreotragus oreotragus. Next base: position 44,073 of record SJYX01006303.1, on the reverse strand, counting down.
CTACGGCAGCATCTTAAAAGTTTTCTCACAGGCTGACGAACCCATGGCTGCAGTACTTCTTTTTTTTAATCCCTTTTTACCCCCAAAACATGTCATCAAGCCTGGAGAAGTAGAAGGAATTTGGAGAGTGTGCTCTTAAGATAGCCCTGGGGTCAGACAGAGATGCCATCCTAGGTCAGCACACTTCCCCCCTCTCCTGTGTGGAACCACAGGAGCACACGCTGCTTCCTCCTCTGACCCCTCTGAACATGTACCAGCACCTTCAAGGCTTTCATGGCCGATCACCCCACACCTGCCTTATCTGCACCAGCTGTCCCTGTCAGTAGGAGGGCGCTAAAGAGTCAGAGGAGAGACGCGACCAAAGCCTTTTCAGAGGTCCAGGCAGGATGTCTATCACTGCAAAGTCTGAGCATCTCAAGGGTAAGGCAGGGTCCAGGGAGTGAGACCTCTTGTTGGTCCAGCTGCCCTTGAGCTGGTGGAATATGGCAGAAATTGCTAAGGAGTCAGTGCATGGTCCTTGGAGACTTTCTGGATAAATCTATAGACAGACATAGGAGAGCCTAGGGTATCTCCCTAAGGCATGAAACTGACTCATTTGCTCACAGGTGACTCATTTGCTCACCTGTTTCTGTTAAGGGTCTTTTCTGTCTGATTATCTTGAACTCACCTGGCAGAACAAGTATCAATGCCGTGTCAGTGTTGTGGGGAATGTGGGAGCCTCTGTCCACATCACCCCTGTTCTGGTGTTCCCCTTGGCCTCACACACTCCACTCCGCATCTGGACTTTTAAGGGGCCTTACTTTTGAGTTCAGTATACTTCAGTATACCTCCTCTGTGTCTTATAATTGCCTTCCTTTATAAGTGAAGCTGAGGACTGATGCTGAAGCTGAAGTTCCAATGCTTTGGCCACCTAATGCCAAGTGGAACTCATTGGAAAACACCTTGATCCTGGGAAAAATTGAGAGCAGGAGGAAAAGGGGACGACAGAGGATGAGATGGTTGGATGGCATCACTGANAGCTGAGGACTGATGCTGAAGCTGAAGTTCCAATGCTTTGGCCACCTAATGCCAAGTGGAACTCATTGGAAAACACCTTGATCCTGGGAAAAATTGAGAGCAGGAGGAAAAGGGGACGACAGAGGATGAGATGGTTGGATGGCATCACTGAATTCAGTGGACATGAGTTTGAGCAAACTCTGGGAGATGGCAAAGGACAGGGAAGCCTGGCATGCTGCAGTCCATGGGGTCACAAAGAGTTGGACATGACACAGTGACTCAACAACACAACAGCAGCAAGTGAAACTGAGGCCCAGAGAAGGCAGTTGGCATGAAGACCTACGTGTTTCCCAACTTCTTTTTCTCTTTCATCTCACAGCAATCTCTGCTTTGACTTGGAGCTAGGGACTTTGGACCCACAGCACAGGGTGCCTGGGGGCCCATGAATCTGGGAACCATGGCTCTCCTCCAGGACAGATGATGGTCCTGCATCTCTGTGACCTTAAACGGAGGTCATGGCACCTGTGAAGCCCCAAATTCCTCCTGAGTCCTAGACGCTTATTTCCAAAATGCCTGCTGGATATCTCCACTACAGATTCATTCTCCAAGTCTCTCTTTCCTTTATTGCTCACCTTCAATCAACACCAAGTGCTATAGATTCTACTGTCTAAAATCCTCTTAAATCAATCACCATCTGATCATCTCTGCAGCCACAGCCTTTGCTCAGACCCTCGCGGTTTCTTTCCAGGGTTATTGCCTCTTCTCCTCCCACCTTTTCTCTCTGCCTTCATCCTGCCCCCTTCAATCTACTGCATTGCCTCCAGAGCTGTCTTTCTCAAACACACCTCATCATGTCGCTGCCCTGCTGGAAGATTCTGAGTGGCTCTCCATCATCCTTAGTGGGGTGTCTGTTGAGGGCCTTAACAATTGGGCTTCAGTCTATCTTTCTTGACTCATCATCTTCCCCTCTCCCTTTCCCATCCTGCACTCTAGCCACCCTGGACTACTCACCATCCCCTGACATGCCATTTCTATTCACATGCTGCTACTGCTGCTAAGTCGCTTCAGTCGTGTCTGACTCTGTGCGACCCCAGAGACAGCAGCCCACCAGCCTCCCCCGTCCCTGGGATTCTCCAGGCAAGAACACTGGAGTGGGTTGCCACATCTCTGTCTTCCACCTCCTCCCCTGCCTCCCTCCATCCATCTCGCCTACCTGCCTGACACACTGCCCTTGAGACTAGGTTGATTGCCTCCCTTCTCTCTGAACCCTCTGTGGACCAGCCTGGGAGTTCGGGCACCTTTCTTTCTGCTCCGGTAGCATCTTGTTCACATTGATTTGTAATTATTTGTTCATGTATAGTTCTTTCTCACTAAATAAAGGGCTTCTTGGGTACAGGAACTCAACTCCTAGCATGATACTTGGCATAGACTGTAGGTGCGTAGCCAACAGTATTGAATAAACACAAGAAGTTTGCAGGATTCAAGTAGAGGGTGTGTGGGGGTGGGTCCATGGGGAGCTGAGAGGAGCCTGGAAGAGGCGGATTTGCCTCCTCGCAATGCTCCTGTTGGTCACCTGTCATTGATTTTCATACCTCTCTTAAGGTATTTACTCCTGTTTTCTTTTTATGTACATACATGCTCAAGTCAGATCAAGCCCTTTGACTGTGTGTGCTTCTATTTCTGCTTCAGAGAGCTTCATCACTGTAAACAATATGTGATTTAAGTTTGTGTAGAGCAGCCCGGTTTTTCCTCCCAGGTGCCTTCTTTCTCACAAACTTCTGACACTCCTAATCCCAGCTCCATTTCACAGAGGTCTGTTCATTGTCCAGTGTGTTGGGATTTTGAGTGTGCGTCAGTCTAGGCTTGAAAAAATGATCAGAGAGGGCAGAAGCTGTCAGTTTCCTCGTCGGCCCATCAGCTGTGGGAGGCTGCTGTGTTCTGATTGCTGCAACAGCCGAGAGAAAAATCCATGTGTGGTTCATGAAAGCAGGAGGTCGCCTCGGCTGCCCTTGGGAATATGGCATTTAGCTAGCTTTTATTTGGCTTGCAATGTTTTGTCCAATTCTAATACACGGCTTTATGTGTTTAGCTTGTGTACAAAGTTTACTCTCATAAATGGCTTATATTCTGTCTAGAGGGACTGGGAGGCCTGGGCTAGAGTCTGTGAGCAGCATGTAATATCATTCTTGTGTTTTATTAACCATAATAACCAGAAGTCTCCAGCCACTAATATATCTGCTTAGAGGTTTTTTTTTTTGAAATTTCCAATTATTTCAGCATTCAATACAAACTGGACAGAAAATTCATTTCAATGCAGTTGGGCTCTTGATTCTTTCTAAGCTGAGAGTAAGTCATCTGCAATGTGACTGTAAGTCCAAGGACAGCGCGAGGCTGTCCTTGTGGACTATTCCCTGCCCTAAGGCTGCTCTTGGGAGGAACAGATTTAGAAGAGTTACTTTCCCATTTACCTGCCACTTCTTTGTGAAACTAACACCCTCAGTATCCCAGTTTGGCCCTATGAAAATTGCCAGAAAATATCTGAGAGGTTAACACTCCCTCCTGCCCCTCCCCTGCCCCCCAAATATGTATCTGTTAGGTCAAGGGGTTACTGGTTCTTTAAATTAAAAAAAAAATTTTTTTTTCTGTCTGTCCCTTTAATAGGTGATAAAATTGATTGAATCTCTGGCTGTAGATGACTTCAGAATATTAGTTGGGATGATATTGATTTTTTTTCTCTTTATAAAGCTTTCTCTAAAGTAAGCACCTGACGACTTTAAGTTACAAACTTTGAGTTAAATTATGAACCTTTTAGCTTTGCATTAGAAGTGGTATCTGGAACCTGATTTGCTAGATCAAACCACATTAGTTGTGTTATGTTATTTTCTAAAAACACATTTCAGAGAAATAACTCCAATCTGTGTTGCATTTTATAGAGCAAAATAATTGAATGGCGGCTGTTTGTAATTTTAGCAATCTCTTAACCTTAATCATATTTAATGGCTTTTCTCTTCAGGCTAACAGGAGAGAGAGAAAAAGGTTCCAGCTCCGTTATATAACGGCGCGACAGTAATGCAGGCCGGTCGTTGGCAGCACTGTAAATTCCTCCTCTCTGAATTGTTGGTTTGGGACACTCATTCAGCAGGGAATTACTTTCTCATCTATGAAATAAATGAGATGTTAAACTAGTTTTCTGCTTCCTGTGGTACAAATGTATCAGTGTGCAACCTCGTGCAGTGAGAAAACAAATGCCCAGGGCCTCGGACGAGGGCGGCCAGAAGCTCGAGAGGGCTCGGGGCTCTGGGATCCGTGAGTGAGAGCGCAGCCTGGGGAAGGGAGATGGGATGAAATGAGATGTAAAGGAGAGAGAGGGGCAGCGCTCCGAAGGTTTTCTAGAGATGCCAAGCCCGGGATGCAGCCGAGCGAGGCAAGCATCTCAGCGATATAGGTGGAGGTGGGGGGGCACCTCCATCCCTGGGGGGCTCAGTGTTGCCAGCTGCTTCACCTGGGGAGAAAGATTTATTGGTTGCAGGTGATACTCCTTGGGATTTCTTCTTTCAAGCATAAAACACATTTCTACTCAGGATCTCATTGTCTTTAACAATCTGCATAGCATGTTGGACAAAATTGGGAAGGATCTTTTTTCACTTTAGAGATGGGGAAGCTGAGAACCTGCAAAGCTGTGCAGGGGTGGGGGTGTGATAAAGACCACTGAGTAAGGGGTGAAGTTGGGATTAAAACTCCTATCTCCCAAGGGAGTGTAGCCTGAGGATCCAAGATTCCCCATTATAGATGTCAGTCAGCCTCTGCTCCTGCAAAGCCAGGGGCGTCTAGCCCTGCAGCCTGGGTGCACAAAATGCTGTCCTCTGTCCTGGCCCAGGTCTTCCTTCTCACAGTGCTCACCTCGGTTCCAGGCTTGAAAGGCTTGGTGGGATTCTGTTCATTAACAAGGTGCGCTTCCTAATGATGTGCCCTCTCCTGCATCTATTTGCTCATCCTGTCAGGTCGTGCAATTTCACTTTAGAAACAAGGCTAGCTCTCTTGGCCAGGTCCCTGAAAACCTGCTCAGATAACTTGTCAGCCTCCTTTCAGAAGGTGAATGTAGAAGAGTGAGCTGTGTTTCCTGGGCATCGCATCAGCCACAGGTTGGGAGGCCTCCTGAAATGGTAACAAGAGGTATTTTTTATTGAGCATCTATTAAGTGCCTTAAATGATGCCAGGCACTCTAAGTACATTACCTTAGTAGACCCTTATAATAAATCTGTGAGTAGTTATTATGTAATCATTTTATAGGTGAAGATACCAAGACTCAGACAGTATGACTAGCTAACCACAAAGTATTCTAAAGTAAATCATATAGTTGGAATTCAAATCCACTTCAGTATGCTTAAACATCATGTCCTTTGAGAAAATTTTCTCCACCTTGCAGATGAGCTGGGATACTGGTCAGAAGCCCTTTTTGCTACTCCTTAGTTACTCAATTGTTTGTGTAGTAATGTCTGAATTTTCCTGTAAACCATAAGCTCCAGGAGTGCAAGAATGATGTCTTTCTGGTCCATACCTTTTACAAGTCTTCATTAAATACTGAATGAACAAATACACTGCACTGCCTATTCTAAGCCCCTGTGGCTCCCAGCCCTGGCTGGAAGATAAAGGGGTTTGGTGGAGGGAAAGATCCACTTCTTTGTCTGGTGATAAGTGTGCCCCCACCTCATTCCAAATCAAGGCCCAAGGGTTTTCAGAAGCCTGTCATGGACCAGGGAGGCATCTGGTACCTCATTCTCAGGCTTAGATTAGCTCAAAACAGGCTCTGCTGAGAACTACTTTCAGATTGCCAAGGCTTTGCGTGTCGTTACTAATTAGAAAATTGCCTTTGGAATTGAAATATGTTTCACAGATGAATTTACTGAACTCCTTGCCGAGGTGTGATTCTCTCATGCTTGTTGTGAGACAATCCCACTCGGAGGCGGCATATGGAGATATCAACATTTCTGCAAATTACAAGATCATCAATGTTCAAAAATACTCCCAACATCTCGGGGGCCTGCTGTAGTGGGGCTGACCACCGGGGAGGCCTGGGGTCTGGATCTTTCCCTGGGGAGGGATCCCATCGATTGGTTTAGCGCCCTCTGCTGGGAGCTCTCTGCTTCTGGCCTAGGGCTCCAAGAGAGACCTGGAAATAAATCTAGAAGCATGGTCTGTGGTGCACTCAGATAGAAAGCAAGCACGGAGTTGAAGATGCATTGGTGTTTATTTTAAACGGCACCATTCTTCCCTTTAGCTGGGATAATATTTCTGGCATATCAGAGAATAATCCGTTAATGTGCATCATGTACTTGATATTTTGGGGTACCTTTAAAAGTTCCTAGTAAATGGCAAATGTAACTAGATGGGCCAAGAGGTCTCACTAACCTGTGATCAGAAAGCCGGAGAACTGTGGCATATGGCACAGAGCTGGGGGAGGTATGAGTGCAAAAGATCTTTGTGGACAATGAGTTCCCATCTGTGAGGAAAACAGGTGCAGCAGAGACCATTCTGCATATCATCATTACTATTACAATCGCTACATTTTATGTATCATCTTAGTTCATCTTCCCAACAGCTGCCCATCTAGAGGCAAGAAAACAACCTCTGACAGGCCAAGTAATTACCCCAGATTTCATAGCTTATATGGGCTTCCCTGATGGCTCAGTGATAAAGAATCCACCTGCAATGCAGGAGACAAGGGGAGGCATGAGTTCAATTCCTGGGTTGGGAAGATCCCCTGGAAGAGGAAAGGGCAACCCACTCCAAGACTCTTGCTTGGAGAATCCCATGGACAGAGGAGCCTGGCAGGCTACTGAGCCACTGACCACAGCACACGGCTTGTATGTGGTTGAACCGGGGTCTCTCCAGGGGGTGGAGCTCAGGGAACAGCCTGCAGTGACATAGCACCATCAGGAGGTCAGGGGGAGTTACACTGAAGCAGGGGCATTTCACAGCTTCCCGGTCTGTTGACCAAAGTCAGTTCTTTCTGGGTCTTTCCATCCACTCAGCACACTTCCTGGCATGCTCCCCTCAACAAATGCTTGAGTGAATGAAATACATGGGAATAAAGTGGGTTAACATGAGGCCTCCCCATGGGCAAGTAAGAGTCAGCCTAGGTGCTGTGCAAGGTAGACAAAGCTCACTGCCCCCTGGAAATGTGGGAGGTGAGAGGAGAAATTTATCAGGATTCAGAGGCTTGTTATGACGACTCTTGGAACTCCATACTGAAACTGGCAAGAGATCCCTCGCTTTCCTTCCTTCCACCACCACATCTCAGAACACCCGGGGGGGTTGGGAGTCACACATGGCATTAACTGAGCTTCCCAGGTGGCTCAGTGGTAAATAATACGCCTGCCAATGCAGGATACACAAGAGATGTGGGTTCAGTCCCTGGGTCGGGAAGATCCCCTGGAGAAGGAAATAGCCACCCACTCCAGTATTCTTGCCTGGAGAATTCCACGGAGAGAGGAGCCTTGTGGGCTACAGTTCATGTGGTCGCAAAGAGTCAGACAACTGAGCACAGCAGTACAGGATGACCTTAACCAAGGACACAGGCAGGGAGTGGAGCTGTGTCACCTGGCTCTGTTAAGACAACCCCCTCCAAGGCACTCTCGGCTTTAGGAGCCAAGTCCAGAAGGCAGGTGCCATTCACTTCCTTGTGGTCCCTGCACAGGGAGGCTGTTCTCAGCACCATAGGCTCATCCACACCCCAAACCCAGCTCTTCTTGGGCCTGGCCCTCCTCCTTGGCGCCCACTCGGCCTGCTGGGCATGGCAGGATGTCAGAGGGTTTGCCAAAGAGATATCAGCTGTTTCTCTAGCTCTCTTCATTGGCAGTGCCTCCTAAAGAATTCAAATTGCATTTGTCTTGTCGTCTGGGAATGCTGCGTCTGTGTGTGTGTGTGTTTCCCTGCGCCCACGTGTGTCCAGAGCTCCCATCTGACATCAAAAGGGAAATAATAAAGAAACCAATCATCTCCCTCCTCCCCATCAAAAGTACAAATAACTTCGTTATCTGGTGAGCATACTGGCTTCCTTTCCCCTTTCCCCTGCCTACCTAACGAGCTCTTTGGAGCTGCCTCACCATGGTCCTAATTGTTTTTAAATGTCTTCTCCCCACTCCATACCGAGAGCATCAGTCTGCATGCGGGTAACTGAGAATCACACTGCCTTTTCGGAGGACAAAATGTTGCAGTGATTAAAAACATGATTAAGGGAGACACGAGCCCTCTGCTTCTAAGACATGGCCGGAAAGAGTAAGCGCCCAGCTTCTGGTCTCTGTTTTGGCCACTGAGCCCAGGCCCTTCCTTGGAGGTGGGAGGAATCTGCCTGCCTGTTGCTTAGGGTCACTCTCGCAGGGCCTTGCTGTAAGCCCCTCCAGGGCAGGAAGAATCTTCTGTCCAGTTCTTGATGACCTAGTGTGACAGCTTTGGGGTCAGCACTCACAGCTCGGGGCCTGCCTGACAGCCCCAGGTCAAGCAGTTTATTTATACATAAAGCAAGGAGGGCCTGTGCATGTGAAACTGGGCAGGAAACAGATGGAAGCTCTGGAATGAATGACTAATTTTAGTGTCTCCTTTTGATTCTCTGAGTTCCTGGAACCTTGGGCAGGAGAAGTGGTTCTCCATGTGTTTTCTGTAAGCAGATGCTTATTTGTTTGTTTTAAATATCTTTTAAAAAACTTTTTATTTTATATTGGACTAGAAATCCCATGGACAGAGGAGCCTGGAGGGCTACAATCCATGAGGTTGCCAAGAGTGGGACACGACTGAGCAATTGAACAACAATAGCCGATTGATAAAGTCGTGATGGTTTCAGGTACACAGCAGAGCAAGCAACTCAGCCATACATACACATACACATGTATCCATTCTCCCTGACACTCCCCTCCCAGCCAGCCTGCCACACAACACTGAGCAGAGTTTCCTGTTGTAAGCAGATGTTTTACGTTGCTGTTCTCATCAGGGAGCTGGCGTCTGTAGGATGGAAGAACAGGGAAAGTGTGGAGTTGGGTGGGGACGGATTGGAAATCACAATTGGGCCCATACCTATGGTCCAACTTGAAAGCACTTTTTCATCTGTGTGAGTTTTAATAACTGTTTGCCAGGATGGCTAGGGGAGAAATAAAGGCTCTTCCGGGAGAAACAGGAGTGGGAGGACAGAAGCATTATAAAGTTATTGAAGGCTTATTAGGTAGATGATGCTGTAACAAGATTAGAACCAGCAGAGACAGGCTGGGGATTTTTCAAGAGTGAGATTTAGGATGGTGGGCGTGATTGTAAATCCTTGAACCAACAAACATCTTCATTTGTGCACATTCTATTTATAATCCCAGGGGACTGGGCTGAGGCTGGGACTGGCTGAGGGCTGGATGTGGTAAACTCCAGTCAGAGGGTCTCATGCTTCTGGCTAGAAAGAGCTGGAACAGCCTCTGGGGTGACAGTCTGCTGGAGGAGCAGACAGTGCCTGGCATATCCTGTTGCTCCCACCAAGAGCGAGGCCCCTGACATGCTGCAGGGCCTGCACGCTGACCCCAACATCAGCTCCCACCCCACCAAGCTGCTCCTGGCTCCAGCTGCTGCAGCATCTGCTGAGGCCAGGCGAACAGAAAGCATGATCTGCTTGGGGGAGTTCTCTCCTCGCCGGACTCTAGGCTCAGAAAATTCCTTCCAGCTATCCTGTACATCCTCCCAGCTTGGCTGTGGTGTGTGTGTGTGTGTGTGTGTGTGTGTTGTTTGCACAAGAGTTCAGAAAAACATAGATACAAATACATTTAGCCCACCATACCCTAACTTCTCAGACTTCCCAGGTGGTGCTGGTGGTAAAGAACCCACTTGTCAATGCAGGAAACATAAAAAGACGTGGGTTCAGTCCCTGGGTCAGGAAGATTCCCTGGAGGAGGGCTTGGCAACCCACTCCAGTCATCTTGCGCGGAGAATTCCATGGACAGAGGAAGCTGGTGGGCTACAGTCCAGGGGTTGCAAAGAGTCAGACATGCATGCACCGTAATTCCCTATGGAATTCAGTTACGTGCCAGCTTCCAACCAAACTTGAAATTTAGAACTTGTTTAAACTTAAGCTGCAAGAAAACAGGGCATCATTCCCAGGTCTCAGTCAAAAACCAACCAACCAACCAACCAACCAACCAGGAAATAAATAAATAAGAACTAAAATCCGCAAAGAATCGAGCTCTGAAGTTGATCCATTGCTGGAAGGAATTCTACTCTGATCCCCCCTCTGTCTGAACAGGGAGGTGAAGCTAATGCAGAGAGATGCAAATCCAGCCCGACCCCTAAGCTGTTTTCCTTTAACCAGCTCATTATGCATTAATCTGTAAGACAATATATTTTAAAGAGAACCACATTCATCACCTCGGAAAAGTCATATTAACATAATTTCTGGGAAAGAACAATGGGGGAGAAATGTTAGTCATTGTTGATGGAACAGGTAAATTTCAGTAGCATGATCTGTTGAATATTCATACGATATTGTTTTTGACATTTAAGCACTCAATTATCCGATGACTAATCAGTCTTTTACAGTATGTTATTTTTGTGACTAGAACTGAAATACTGATAAGCCCCAAGAGAGCACAGTGTTCAGATGGATTTATTAGTAGTTTTCAACCCTGGCTTTCTCTGGCATGCATGTCCAGGGGAATTTAGTACCTGTGACAGTGAGCGGGGCCCAGGGCCTGGCTGGAGTCAGCCAGTGTATGGAGACCAGATGCTGCGTGGATTGATTTTGCTCCGGTGATTTTCACTGTTAGTGAGGGGCAGCCAGGATTATGACATACCCTGAAGCTCTGGGCTCAGAATCCGCTCAGTTTCTCCAGGTATCACTCCCTGTAGGTCAGGGGTGAGGCTGCCTGTCCAGTCTTCAACCAAATCTTTACCCATGATTTACCTGTGAACATTGAACTGGCTGTTTAGTAAGGCAGTTTGATGCTGTGACAGTTGAATGAAGCCTATTTTTGGAAAATGTCATTGAATATCTTTCTCCAGGACCATGGTGTCCTTGGGGTCTGTGGGGTCTCAAAGGATCAGACATGACTTAGCCACTGAAGAACAACAGAACCAAGGTTCTTCTGTGGATTAAAAATGACTGCAAGTTCCTTTCTACCTTCACTTTGAGAAGTGTGGTCTAATTTTTATCCTCTTGAATCTGGGTTGGTCTTTGTGACTTTCTTGATCAGTAGAAGGCAGGGGAAATGATTTTCTGGAACTTCCAAGACAAAGTGGGAAGAAACCTTGTGGGCTTTTGGACATTTGTTCTTGGAACCTGGCCGCCGTGTTGTGAGGAAGCCGAAGGCATCCCAATGGAGAGGTCCATGTGGGCTGGAATCCTGACCCCTGGATGACAGTCCTCGTTTGGCTCCCACGTGACGGCATCTTAGAAGGGAATTCTCTCACCGCTATCAAGCTATTCCTGCTGTACCACATAGATCAGAGACCAGCCATTTCCACCAAGCCCTGCCCAAACTACAAGCTTTTGAGCAAAATCCATCCTTGTTTTTGTTTTAACTTGCCGTGTTTCGGGGTGGCTTGTTATGTAGCAGTAGATGACCAGGACTGTCCCCAGCCACTCCATAACAATTGTTCACTGAATCTGGACTCAGGAGACCAGCTTCCAAGGCTAGCTGTGCTGCTAGGTAGCTCTTTGAGCAAATAATTTTTTTCTTGAGGCAGCCTGGGACAATGGAAGAAACTTAAGCTTCAGGGCCAAAGAAATCCGAGTTCAAATCCTTGTTCTGGCGCTTGCTCAGACGACTTAGGGCATTCGCTTTTGCCTTTTCCAGCTGTTATCTTGTGTTGGGTGGGGGCAGTAGGTCTCACTTGCAGTATTAATGCTAAGAATTGGCTCATGGTAATACCTAGTGTGTGGTAGCCCTCTGGGTGTCCTCACCCATAAAGTGAAGGTGCTGAAGTCTGGGGAGACAGCAGGGAATTGTGGGGTGTTCTCAGACTCTAGAGATGGGCTAAGTGGGCTCCCAACTGAGGCTGCTGCTCCCTCATAGGGCACCATTGTCTGAAAGAGAGAAAGGCAGATGCAGAGATGCAGCCTGATAGATGATGGCACGGGAAGCAGATAGTGCCCTAGAGAAACTGCAAACGATGTCCTTGCGCTCAGGTGGTTGTAGACACAGGCCAGGTGCTCGTCAGGATGAGCAGAGCCCAGCCTGGATGTTGGCCCCTCAGTTGCGCGCCTTTGGCCACTGGACATCCTGCACAACTGTGTGAGCCAGCCGGGTCTGCCCAGACCAGGCTTTCCTTGTAACTTAGTAACTGACTTCAGAGGAGTATTTTAAACTCTTAGTTTCCATATCTGTGGGATGGGCGAAGCAATGCTTGTCTGTCCTAGAGAGCTGCTGTGAGAAGGAAGCCAGCAAACGTGAAATGCCAACAGAATGCCTGGCATAAAGGAGGCACATAGTAAGTGGTGGTTTCCTTCTTCTTCCCACACAAAATAATATTGGAGACTTTTCTTTAAACCTATCCCCAGGAGGGGGTAAACGGAGAGAGAGGAGTTGGCCTCAGTCCCTCATTCTATGGAAAGGCAAGCGGAAAGTGGAAAGAGAGGTCACAATTGTCTGGAATGATCTGCTCCATGGGTTTTGGAAAACTCTGCCTTTGAATGTCTACAGGTCTGCTGCTGCTGCTGCTGCTGCTGCTGCTAAGTCGCTTCAGTCATATCCGACTCTGTGCGACCCCATAGATGGAGGCCCACGAGGCTCCCCTGTCCCTGGGATTCTCCAGGCAAGGACACTGGAGTGGGTTGCCATTTCCTGCTCCGATGCATGAAAGTGAAAAGTGAAAGGGAAGTCGCTCAGTCATGTCCGACTCTTCGCGACCTCATGGACTGCAGCCCACCAGGCTCCTCCATCCATGGGATTTTCCAGGCAAGAGTACTGGAGTGGGGTGCCATGGCCTTCTCTGCTACAGGTCTAGAAGCTGTTAGTTAATCTTGTACCTCAGTGGAGCTAGTTATTGTCAATCATCGGCTCCATTTGCACAGTCAGGACTGGGTGCTGGCTGCCTGAGCCAGATCACAGATTGACGCACAGGGCGAGTCAGATGGTCAGAGGTGGGTGCCCTTTTCAGGACCTCCACATCCGCTTCGCATTTCCTGTTGTTCTGACCTAGACTTAGGCAATTCTCTGCTGACTTGGCTCCTCTCCCTATCCCAGATCAAGAGATCTTTTTTTTTTTTTTTATTTGTCTGCACCAGGTCTTAAGGTGTGACACACAGGACCTTTGATCTTCACTGCAGTGCAGTGTGAGGGATCTTTTTTAGTCCAAGCACGGGAACTCTTAGTCTCGGCATTTAGGGTCTAGTTCCCTGATCAGGGATCAGTCCAGGGCTCCACCCCTGCCCTGGGAGCTCCGAGTCTTAGCCACTGGACCACCAGGGCACTCCCCCTGCTTAAGTCTTTTCATCATCATACCCAGCACACAGCACAATGCCTGGCACGCCATGGGACCCAGGGAACATTTTCTTTCATGACTGAATGAACACAGGGACAAAGGAACTGGCATTTATTAGGCAACACAAATACGAAAGGAATGTTATCTAAGTTATCCATTGACTGTCAGTGACATCTCTGTGTGTGGGAAAGTGGAGAAAGGAATAACAATTGCTAAACTTGATCTCTGCTCCAGGAATTCTACTAGGGACTTTAAGTACATAATTTAATCTTTTTAAACAAATTTATGAGTGCAGTTATACTCATGTTAGAGACAGAGACAAGGAATCTCAGATTAAAAATTAATCAACTTACCAGATCTACATAACTTAAAGGTGGTAGAGGTGAGACTTACATCTAGAGCTTTCTGCCTGTATAGTCCTGAACCTTCCACTGTATCTAACAGCTTCTTTCTTGGGAAAGTCAGAGACTGGCTGTTCCAGAGACAGGAAAACAAGAATCTGTGTTCAAAGGCCGGGAGAAACCAGGAGATTAAAGAAAGGAACAGGCAGGACATCCCGTCAGTAAATAGTTATTGAGACCTCTTCAGTACAAGGTAGTATTCTAGTATCACAGTTATGAGGTATATGATCCTAAGTGCATGGAACAAAAATTTGCCTTTGTTCAGTTTATCAGCTGTGGAGTGGTACCAGGCAAGAGCCAAGCTGAATGTTAGATCCAAGGTGTCTACTTAAACTCCTCGTTGACAATATGCAGAGGTTCCCAGGGAAGATCTGGAGGTGGCTGTCTACAGGCATGCAGGAAAGTTAGGGTCCTGGCTCAGACTCGAGAACACCACCATAGCTGCATTATCAGGTGGGAAACTGGCCTCAGGAGCTGTTCCACATGGAAGAAAAAATAACCCAGGACTTGACATCTAGAGACAGACAGCTGATGCAAGATAGGGAGAGATCAACTCAGAGCTGGACCACAAAAAGTGCTGAGTGCTGAAGAATTGATGCCTTCAAACTGTGATTCTGGAGAAGACTCTTGAGAGTCCCTTGGACAGCAAGCAGATCAAACCAGTCAATCCTAAAGGAAATCAATCCTGAGTATTCATTGGAAGGACTGATGCTGAAACTCTAATACTTTGGCCACCTGATGCCCAGAGCTGACTCACTGGAAAAGACCCTGATGCTGGGAAAGATTGAGGGCAGGAGGAGAAGTGGGCGACAGAGGATGAGATAGTTGGATGCCATCACCAGCTCAGTGGACATGAGTTTGAGCAAACTCCAGGAGACAGCGAAGGACTGGGAAGCCTGGTGTGCTGCAGTCCATGGGGTCGCAAAAAGTTGGACTCTACTTAGCAACAAAACAATACCACCACCAATGTGGGCCAGTCTTCTCTTGTTTACAGTTCAGATTGATCTTCTGAGACTGGGGCAGAATGGGGCTTGCAGATGGATTCATGCAGAATTAAAGGAGTTAGGTAAATTACTTCATTCAAAAGCTTCCAGAACCTGAGACCCCCTCCCCTGCTTAAAGCAGCTATCACACCACTTAACAGTTGCAGTCATCGCATCACTTACCATCCCTGACTTGAGGGACCATTTTGGGAGGTGACCAGTAGATTCTCTGTGAGATCAGGTTGAAGATCTAGAATCTAGAACAAGTAAGCCATCTAGAAGTATAATCAGTTCTTGATTATCTGTATGAATTTAAGCTATCTTCCCTGTATTTCCTGGGGATAGGTAACCTAAAATAATGGAAAATCTAAAAAAACCGTTTACATTTGGCCTTGGGATGTATTATGTGATTTTTTCCCTAACTCTCATAATGATGTTTGACTTAGGATGTTATTAAAACTCGTTAGCTTTCCCTGAGCCTACATCTGCTGGGGAGTGAGTGGAAGGAAATAGAGAGCCGTGGCTCAGGGATGCTGGGAGGAAGCGGTTCCTGACCCTAGATTTGTAGCAGATAATCCCAGTAGCTGGCTGTGCCCCATTCAGAGGTATGGGGTCATTTCACTATGCGTCTTGGTGAGGTCAAGATTTGATCCCTCAGATTCAGATTCAACAAGGTTTATTGATGTGTCAGGCACTGTGATAAGCACTTAAACACCTTTATTTCATTTAATCTGCCCAATGGCCTGGTAATGTAGGTATTATTATTCCCAAATTACTGAAGAGGAAATTGGACATATGCTTCAGAGTTACAAAGCTTGCAAATCACAGAGCCAAGATCTGACCCCAGGTTTTCTTGTTAAAAACTCCACTGCTCTTTCCACATCTGGCTCAAATGTGCAACACCACCCATCCAACCAGTGTTTAGTGAACACGGAGATGTGTCACCGAGATACAGAGATGAATAAGGCTTCGCTTCAGGATGCTGGGTGAGGCACCAAAGCTTTCCTCCCTTTTCAAAATCAGATGAAAGTAAGATAAATGCCATGAATTAATCAGAGAATTTTAAACAAGCCCCTCGGTGGCTTATATCTGGAGGTTATGTACCTGCTTCGGGGAAGGGAGGTGGGAAATGGGGTAGGTGGCTGACAAATTCAGGTGTGTCCTGTGTCTTGTCACCAACATTCAAGCAAGTGCAGTTCTTGTCGCCTCCCTCCCCGAGATAATTCAGACTGGCCCTGTGTCCATTTTTTATTTATTGGTCCCAGAATAGGCAATTTCTCTGCCTCCATCAAGGTAACCGAGAAGACAGATAGGAGCGGCTGGACCATGCTCTCTGGCCTCCTCATAATGGACAAACCGCTTTTCATTTTGCTCTGGAATCTCTCCCACCAGCCCTGCTGACTTCATTATCGGCCTTCCAGCCCTCAGCGTGGGGGAGGGGCTGCCGTTCTCCAGCCCAAGACTGGGCTCATCTCTCTCCAGGGCACTTTCTACTTTCTATAGAGAAACAAGTGGTAGTTCGGGGCCTCTCTGTTGAAGCCACTCTGTCTTGGATAAAATTTCCTGGGGCTGTGGAAGTCAACAGCAACAGTAGCATTTACAGTAAATGCCACGCTTAATAGCATCTTGTGATGAAGTTTTACTGTAAACAGCAGACCGGGCAGAGGGCACTTGCGGGGCCTGGCTCATCCTGACAGTGCTGAGTCTCCACTCAGAATCGACACTTCTCGTGAGCTTCTTTACCAGCTCTTACCTTGTCCCCTGTGCCTGAGCCCTGGGGATTAATGCCAGTGTCACCTGCTGACTTGATTGTGCTTCTTACCACTTTTCTTTCTTTTGTTTTTGAGGGGAGCTGGGGAAGAGGGGTAGGGGAGCCTTTTATGGTGAGCTGGTCTTGGCCATGGAGGATGCATTCTAGAATGTTCTTCCAAGCAGACCCTGCTTTCTTCTGCTCTGGGTCTCCGAGTTTCTGATAGACGGGGAGGGAAGGCCAAATGGCCACTGGCGACAAAGCCAGTCCAGATCGCAATCCTGAGATTTCAAGGGCACCTAGGACATCCACTCCCACCCAGTGGCTCCACTTTTTGGACCACTCCACTACCCGTAAGCCATGGAAATGTCTAAGAAGACTGTTCAGCAGGACCTGGGCTGGCATGGTGAAACAGCTACTGGGATGGGCAAAGGGATGACCAGGAAAGAAGGAAAGGGCTGGGCTGTAAGTAGTGGCCACCCAGGACGGCTCTCAGGGCCACTGGCTGCTGGACGGTGTTTTCCCAGAGCCCTGCTAAAGTGGGGGCACAGAGAGGGCAGGCCTGACATTCAATTCCCAACCCTGTGGCTTATGTTTGGAGGGTGACTGTGCCCTGTGGGTTCCTTGGATGCTCTCCAACAGCCCCTGCCCCCACCTCATTTATCTCACATCGCTGGAGGGAAAGAAGCAAGGGTATGCCCTCCCTGTGGGCATGGGACCACGCTCCGCCAGGGGTAGGGGTGGGAAGGTGCAAGAGGGACTTAACTCTGCTTTCTTGCCTCCCTCCCACTGACTACTGTTTGTGTTGCTGGAAGCTGGGTGGTGCAGGAAAGCTGGGGAAGGGGGCATATCTGTGTGTGCAAGTGGCTGTGGAAGCAAGCAGCAGACCGCCAGACCTCCACTGGGACGTACCTGTGCGTCTGCAGCAGGAATGAGAACCAGAGTATAGGGTGGAGTCTCAGAAAGAGACTATTGTGCATCAGTTGTAGCATCGGGGCCATATGATGATGATGATGACAGTGGTGGTGATAATGATGGTGGCAGTGATAATGGTGATGGCGATGATGGTGATGGTGATGATGGGTGATAATGGTGATGATGGTGATGGTGATGATAGTGATAAGGGTGATGATGGTGATGGTGATGATAGTGATAAGGGTGATGATGGTGATGGTGATGATGATGGTGATGATGGTGACAGAGGCAATCTTGAATTTCTGAGGCATTTTTCTTCCCTAGCTCTTCCTTATCTTTGCTTCTTTTCAATTTGTCACCAAACCTGGGAGATGGGAAGTCTCCCTCATCATCATTTATGAGTGGAGAAGCTAGTAGGACCAAGGTCAAACTGTATATCAGAGGCAGCAAGGTGTCAATAAGCATGGCAGATATTTTACTGAGCTCCTCCTCTGTGTTGCTATTTGTTTTTATTTTTGCTACAACTCTATGATAATGGAACAATTATTATCCCATTTGACAGATGAAGTTCCTTGGGCATAGAATAGAATATTAACCTCCCATGGGCCCAGTTTATTGATTCAAAGTACATGGCCTTAACCATTAGGCAGTACTGTCCTGCGATCCAGTATGCAGTATTTGTCCTCCATACCAATCTGTGGTGGTTTCTAGAGTCAAAATGACTTCTCCTCCTCTCCAGTAAGTCATCAAGCAGAGAGACAAGACAGGTATTTTAGTCAGCTCAGGCTGCCTTACAGAATGCCACAGACTGGGAGCCCTCAACAGTAGATATTTATTCTACTTCTGTAGGCTGGAAACACAAGGTCAAGGTGCCGGCAGAGCGGGTTTCCTGTGAGGACTCTCCTTGACTTTCAGTCGACTACCTTTTCACCGTGTTCTCACCCAGCCTTTCCTCCAGGCATACGCACTCCTGGTATCTCTTCTTATAAAAATACCAGTTATATTGGAGTAAAGCCCTGTCTTATGACCTGTCTTAACCTTAATTACCTCCCTAAAGGTCCTATGATTATAAGGTCACATTGGAGTTAGGGCTCCATTGATAATTGGAGTGGGGGGAATGGCAAAATTCAGTCCATCAGAGTAGAGAGTGAAGAGTTGGACTCCCAGGAGTGGTTGAAAATGCAAAGGGGAAAGAAGGGAGGACCCCAAAACAGAGGCAGAACCAAGTCTCCCTCTCCAAAGCGAGCCCCGTTTACCCCAGGGCTTGCCTGGATCCCTACCAGGGGCAGGGAGCTCGTGAGGGCAGCATGGGTCCCTAAGCCCCTGTAATAAGTGTCCAGAGCTTTCTGTTTGAGAAGAGGAGTGACACAGACCTGGAAGGGAAAGCAAGACGAAGCTATGTGCCACCTCTCCCGGAATGCCTGTTGACCCTCCGGCCAGGGGCACAGCAGTGAGGGGAGCTTGAGTCCCCCACCTGGTGTCTTTGCCCATGGAAGTTCTCTCAGGTTGTGGCGGGTGGGGTGGTGGGGTGCTGCTGGGTCTTGCTTAAGGAAAAGCCTCCAGCAGGGTTCTACCCCCTTGACCTGTTTGCTACCGGAGCCCTTTCTTGAGGGTTCTGGGGCACCTTTGTGCAATAGAGAGGACCAGGCTCCAGTGACTATCTGAGGACCCAGAGGGGACAGGAATGATCTTGTCCCTAAGAAGGCGCCCCCGCCTGAGCCCCAGCTCCAGAGCCTGGCTTTCTGCAGACCCTCCAGACTCTGTTTTCCTCCCTTCTCCCTTCAGCTCTCTGCCTTGCTCAGATTCTTCCCAGGAGCTGGAGACATGAAGCCCAGACAAAGGTGGCTTTTCTCTGGGGTGACCGCCTGGGCCAGGAAAGAGGGCAAAGCTACCTACGGAAGCCAGGGTTGGCGCTGACCTTTTTGAATTTCAAATATGCTTGTTCTTGCCTGAAGCCAAGGGAGGCAAGTTTGTTCCTGCTTTTGCATTTACCACAGTGACAATCCTTCCCAGGGACAATTACTTACCCCAGCCTGCGTGGCTGCAGGAAGAGATGTCTGAAGAGAGAGCTGTGACGGCCAGACCCAGAAAAGTCCCTGTTGGTTGGTTTTAATCTACAGTGGAAAACCTCCACCTTCTTCTGCTATCCGGGGCTGTGACAGGTATTAATAACCCTATTAGCTGCAATCCTGTCCGGCGCTATTTACACGGGCTGCGTCCACATCACGGCAGCCACTCTGTGGCAAGGGACCGTGCACGTTCAAAGCTAACGAGACTCTGGCTCCTGCTTTTCTCCTCTGAGCCCAGGGTATTGACAAATTAGGTTTCCGGAAGGAGGCTCCCCATCCCCATGTGCCGACGCTGCCTGCGGCCTGGCGCCAGAGAGCTCTCTGCAGCACTAAGGTGATTCTGGAACTTCGAGGAAGGGTCCGTGTCTGTTCTCCTGCTGCTTCCCCTGCCTGAAGCCCCAGGCCCCCTCCTCTGCATCTGCAAAGCCCTTCCATCCTTCAAGATCAGTTTCAAAGTCACCTCTTCCTTGAAAGCTCTCCAAGATCAGTTTCAAAGTCACCTCTTCCTTGAAAGCTCTCCAAAGACCCTCAGTTAAAAGTAAACTTCTCCCCAGAACGCCAACGGCCCTTCATCTGGAGCTCATGGATAAGCTAATGCCTTCTTCTGGGTCGTCTTGCCTCTCCTCCCAGGTAATGAGAGGAACTGTGCAGGCATTCTGCCTACCGGGCATCTGAAACCTGTTTTGCTCTTAGGACGTGGTTGACCTTGGCTTCTGGGGCACAGAAGCTGGCCAGGGCAGTGAGGAGTCAACCCAGGGCAGCCTAGGGCCTGCTCAGCACAGGGACACTGTTTCTGAATGAATCATTCCTGCTGCTCGCCACTTACATAGTCAAACTGATAAACAAACATCCGTGGAGGGGAGAGTTGTCTTTAATCAAATGCCAGCGGACTCCGTGTCCCATGAACCCCAGCTCTGAAGAATCTGTTCGAGGAGGAAAGTTTTAAAGGAAAGGAGGGAAGTAATCTCAGTGAATCACAGAGCTAGGGCTTCAGAGTGGTCACCATCCCCCACTGCCTGCAGGTTGGTGGACTCCTCATGACCTTTCTCAAGATGTTATCTTGTTCACCCAGCTGGGTCACTTGGTTTGTGAGATTACCGGAGGGGAAGCTAGGGAGGAGATCTGCGGCTGCCGCTAAGTCGCTTCAGTCGTGTCCGACTCTGTGCGACCCCATAGACGGCAGCCCACCAGGCTCCGCCGTCCCTGGGATTCTCCAGGCAAGAACACTGGGGTGGGTTGCCATTTCCTTCTCCCGGGGTGAGGGGGAGATCTGCTCATCTGCTAATTACTTATCTTCCTTCCTATTTCTTTGATCCACAGAAACAACCAAGTTAGGCAAGGAATTGTGAGATTAAAAGATTTGAAAGGTGTGCTCGGGTTGAAAATGAGTTGAACACGGGGGTGCCTGGTTAAAAGTTAGATACAATACCGCTTTAGTAAGCGACAAGGAAAGAGGCATCCTGCTGATGGCGGTTCCCTGCTAAGACCGGCTTAAACAGCCCTGCCAAGCTGTGGGAAGGTGAGTGCTGGGGAGCCATCAGCCACACCTTTCATCCAGCTGTGCAGAGGTGGGAAAAGACAGCAAAGCCTGGGGAGGGACACAGAAGAATTATCAAAGTAAGCTTGGGTCAGTGCTCAGTAAAGCCAATCTTCTGACATCACGTTGTGGTGAAGGGAAGTGCAGTGTTTATTGAAGGGCAGCCAGTTCTCAAAACACCGGAATTCTCTGATGGGTTTCACGGAAGTATTTTTAAAGGCCAGGTGAGGGAGGGGCATCACCGAGGGGATCAGCTCACCCGCAATTCTCTGATTGGCTGATGGTGAGTTAATAGGGCAATGTCAATCCTCAGGCGCCAGTTGGTCTGGGGGCTTCCAGCTCAAGGTCATCAAGTAGTTCATTTCTTCCATCTAGTTGCGGTTTTTAGCCTCTGTGAAACAACTTAGGAAATGTGCATCAGGGAGGAGCTACGAAAGAGGTTTTAGGGGAGGAGTCTGTCCCAGGAAGGCTCCGTAGAATCCTGCTCAGTTACAGAGAGAGCTTTAGAAGGGCAGATAGGAGGAGAGCCTAGAGTGTTAGTAAGTATGAGATCGAGAAGGCTGAGTTGGATTTCAAGCGGATATGAGGATGCCAAGAAAAGCTAGGAGGGCTTTGTAGACTGGGAAAATGAAGGTGGGGAATGGTCAGCATGGAGTTTTACAGGGACTACCACTAGCCTAAACAGATCCTTTGTGTGAGCTAGAAAACAGTCTTGGCTAGGGTGACACAGCTTCAGGGCAGGGCAGCACAGCTGAGTGCAGGCTGGATTTCTGCCCCTTCTTAGCTTCCTCAGCTGGACCTCTGTATCAGTTACTTATTGCCACACAATGACATGTAACAGAGCACACCAAGAGACAGCAGTCTTGTCATGAATCCAGCGCCTAATCAGGGGTTGGCTGAGTTTAGCTGGGTGGTTCTGCTCTTCTCCTGAGAGGTTCACTTGCCCGGCTGCTGTGGCCAGGGGTGGGCATTTAGGCAGGGCTCTGCTGGGCAGTTCACCCCTGTTAGATGCATGCCTCATCACCCTCCTGGGACCAACAGGCTAGATGGTGCCTAGTCTTCCCCTGAGAGTATTCAAATACAGAGAGCAGACCCAAGTGCTTCAAAGCCATTGGTCCCTATGTTGGCTAACATTCCACCAGCCAGAGCAAGTCCCACGGCCAAATCCAAAGTCAAGGCGTAGAGAACTGTAATTGGACCCTTTGGTGAGAGGAACTGGAGAGTCGCAAAGTACAGAGTGAAGGGGTAGCATTATTACATGCGGGTGCTGTGTTCTGGACACAGTGCACCTTGCCAGACACTGCAGTCCTACCTGGCCCAGAGGCTCTTTCTCAGCCCTTCTCTCTAGGCCCAGCCTGAATTTCACCCATTCAGGATCTACCTCAAAGCAGTTACCGTTACCACTTAGGCTGTGATGCAAACTCCTGTCTTACTGCTGGTGACTTTTGTCTCTTCACACCAGTATCCTGCCTTTGTCTCATGGCAAATCAGCCTCTGACCACTTTTTTTTAAATGATTTTTTTTTTTTTTTGGAGTATAGTTGATGTTACAATGTTGTGTTAGTTTCTTCTGTTCAGTAAAGTGAGTCAGTTATATATATATATACATATATACATATATGCACTCCTTTTTTCCATTCTGTTCCCTTATAGGCCATTACAGAGTACTGAGTAGAATTCCCTGTGCTATACAGTAGGTCCTCATTAGTTACCTGTTTTATGTACACAGTAGTATGTATATGTCAATTCCAATTTCCCAGTTTTTCCCTCCACTACTCTTTCCCCTTGGTAACCATAAATTTGTTTTCTGCATCTGTGACTCTGCTTGGTAAATAGGTTCATTTGTACTGTTTTCTTAGATTTCACATGTAAGTGATGCCGTAAGAAACAGCATCTGTCTTCTCTGTCTGACTTACTTCCCTCAGTATTGCAGGCTGTGGGTCCATCCATGTCAGCACAAATGGCATTATTTCACTCTTTTTTCTGGCTGAGGGATAATCCACTGTATCACTTCTCTATCCATTCCTTCTCGGTGGACTCCCCTGCCCCCATGAGGAAGCATCGCCACCTCTCTATCACCTCTCTATCCCTACATGGGTTCTTCCGACCTGGCAAGGATACCAGCAAATGCTGTGGTCCAAAGGTATGTTGAGGAGGAGTCAGGAACCAGAAAAGGGGGAAAATCATAAGAAACTGGGAGAAGAAAGTCTTTTCTAGAATCCACAGGTCTGATGATCTAATCCATGCCACCAGTCTGATGACGGCAGCCATTTGAACTGACTTACAAAGGTCACCTTGGATCCATCTCCAAAATTCCTCTTGGCTGTATGTCTCAGGGGTTCAGACCATGACGTCTGGAGGTTCTTCCCAGTATCGAACTCTGAGGCCCACTTTGAAGTCTGTTCTGATTTCGCTCAGCATTATTGGTGTATTTTTTGGCCAGGTGCTTTTTTTTTTTAATGTTTAAACCAGCCAGTTTTCTTTTTATCCTGAAGAAGACATGCACTTGCTGTGTGTGTATGCGCGTGATATCCCCATTAAGGAAAGAAATGGAGCCCCATTCTTCCTGTAAATGCTTCTATTGTGAAGCAAAGTATCCAAACATTTAATCCTTGATGCCTGGACCCCACTTGAAGCAGACCCTTATTTTGTGCACTTACCTTCTCTCAATACACACAATTCCTTCTTGATGGAAACACTTGTGTGTTTTCTCAGTGGACACTTGGGGAATCAGGCCCTTCACGCTGCTTTTTGGGTTATTACACTGTCACATTTTACCACTTTGCAGAAAGAACGTATTAAGCAAAATAGAGTTCTCAGGAGCAGGGATTGCTATTGTTAGAGAAACAATACTTGGGAAATAATTCCCCCCAATTTTGTCTTCATCTTTTCTCTGCTGTGCAAAGAGAGGAACAATTTATTAACAGGAGGCAGAAAATGTTACTACTGCTTATGGGCAATGGAGGTTTATGGGGTCCACAATATATGTCTTTTCAGTGGCTTAGAAGGCAAGAGATTTTAAGAGCTGGAAAAAAGAAATGAATTCCCAGTGGGAGTGAGTTGCTAAGGAAAAGAGCCTCATTTGAATTTCACAAAGGTTTTGGAAATCGTGGCAGTGGTGCCCTCCTGTTTGTATTGGGGACCCTGATGGTTTCAAGGGCTGTTGGCGGTAGGGGAAGGGATTTGGGGAAGAGAAGAGGCAGCCTTGTGACTCTGAGCGCATCAGCCAAGCCGATAAGCGATGTTTATAGCACAGCTTAGAGTCTAACACTTTGGCCACCTGATGCGAAGAACTGACTCATTTGAAAAGACCCTGATGCTGGGAAAGATTGAAAGCGGGAGGAGAAGGGGACGACAGAGGATGAGATGGTTGGATGGCATCACTGACTCAATGGAAATGGGCTTGAGTAAGCTCCGGGAGGTGATGATGGACAGGGAGGCCTGGCGTGCTGCGATTCATGGGGTCGCAGAGAGTCGGACACAACTGAGTGGCTGAGCTGGAGTCCATTGTCTTCACTGCTGCCCTTCATCTTGGATAGTTTGGCTTCTGGCTTTGGTTTGGACTTATTTCCAAGTTCAAGCTTGTCCTTTAGACTTAATGTTAGATTGTGGTTTTCCTATTTGGACAGTGACCACTGTCCCCTGAACATGGATGGTACTCACACCTGAGGCTCGCTGTGCTTTCAGCTGCCCTTGCTCACACTCAGCCTAACGAACTCTGAGCCAAGCCTCCCCTTCTTGACTGTGGCTCACGTGGCCATTTTTGGCAGGATTTGTGCCCAGCCCCATTCTGGGGGATGATCTCTGCTTGTTCAACATGTATCGGGGAGGTGACTTCCCAAGGGGCCCAGTGGGTCAGTGACATGCATCTTAGACCATAAAAACCCGCTGGACTAAAAGTCACTGAGGCCACAAGTATGAGTTTTAGGAGGCAATACAAATTCCTAAGGGCACGGTGTTTAAGAATCTGCCTGCCAGTGCAGGAGCCACAGGAGATGCGAATTCAATCCCAGGATCGGGAAGATCCCCTGGAGAAGGGCATGGCCACCCACTTCAGTATTCTTGCCTGGAGAATCCCGTGGACAGAGGATCCTGGTGGGCTACAGTCCCTGGGAGTCGCAAAAGAGTCGAACATGACTGAGTATGCATGCACCACACCCACAGATTCCTGAAGCTGCATAGGGTTTTCTAAGATCTGCCCTGCCTTGAATCAGCACTGGAATCATCTTGTTAAAGCTAAACCAGCCCCATGGAAGGCATTTTCATGTTAACTGTGGTCAACTGGAGATCCTGGGCTAGCAGAGTTCAGAAAAATGTGCACCTGGGGTCTGCCTGGAGCTTGAGGCTCAAAATACAGCCCTGCACAAATGCAGCCACCAGCCGGCATGTAGGCAGGAACCTTACTCAGCTCCATAGGAGGGGCCCGTGTGACTCTATTAATGAAGCAAAAGATATTGGAATCCAATTGTTGATGGATCATCACACGCCGGGAAAACTCTCAGCTGCATTGACTGGGCAAGCAGGGGGTATCGTTTTGAACTTCTGTAGTTAATGAACTATGGCCTGAAATTTACAACCTGGTCGTGTTATGGATTTAACTCCGGAGTACAACTCTGGGGAGCTGGCACACTCCTCCAGCCTCTGTGCAGGCCAAAGGCCTTCCAGGATCTGGCTTCCGCATTCTCCCGTGTCTCTGTAGCCCATTACAGGGAGCCCGAGAACCCCCTTGGTGCTTGTGGGTGAGAGACACTACTTCCCAACACTGTTGCAATGATTGTAGCACAGGACAGACGTGGAGAAAGATGGAATGAAGCTGATTTCTGTTGCCTTGAAAGGATTTATAAAGCCAGTTAGTACCCTAGTGGCTCAGCAGTAAAGAAGCCACCTACAATGCAGGAGACGTGGGTTTGATCCCCGGGTTGGGAAGATCACCTGGAGAAAGGAAATGGCAATCCACTTGTCTGGAGAATCCCAATCCATGGGGTCACAAAAGAATCAGACAAGACTGGGCAACTAAACAACAACAAACCTGTGTAGGGCAGGTGAGGACTGGGTATTCTTCCAAGCCCCTTCTTTAGAGCAGCACTTTCCCCCCATCTGGACATATTCATTTATTAACAGACTCAGTCCACAAAGAGATTTTGAGTCCTGAGAGGGAAAAGACAATGAGAGTTTATTGAGGTTACCCACCAATCTTGTTTGGAAGCCAGTTATGTACCCATATACCCAGACTGCACCTATTCCTAAAAAAAAAAAATTCTCTTCTAATATATAACTAGAAAGAGAGAGAGAGAAAGAGAGTTTCTTCAAGTAAAAACAGTGTGATCAGTAAGTAGTGGTCAATAAACGTATTGAATATATAATTAGTAAATTATAACAATGTTTCCCTTGAAAACAACGTGAAAAGTCACAGTGAGACCCTGGCTTCAAATCTGTGTGAAGTGAGAAGAGTTCTATTTTGACAGCTTTCCTCTTCGATTTGTTTTCACTGTTTATTGTCAAAAATAGTCCATAGTTGCTGCTCCCTCTTCCTAAACCTGCCATTTCCCCTTGGCTTAGTCTGGTCTTGGCTTCTTTCCTACCTTGTTACTAACTTTGCTCTTTTGAGAGGAACCAGACCCAGGGGTGGTACCTGGGTCCCCATCTGTTCCCTTGTTAATGTTCCCAAGTCTTGTTAATGTTCAATACAGTTCTCACCCCCTGCTTCTTACAGTTTTCTTTTGCCTGTTGTCTATGACTTTTTATTTTAAACTATCTCAAGTCTCATCCAGGCTTGGTGGCCATTTCTTGGCCACCTTTGTTTCTTCTTCTTCTACTTCTACCATGACTATAGCTGTCAAAGAAATGAAAATGCAGATCTTAATTTCTCTTTATGTTCTAGTTTCTTTTACTCTACTCATTTTTAAACTTCATGTCGTTTATTAAAAAAGAATGACTACTAAGTCTGTGTATGACCCTCTGTATGACCCTCTCTCAGGGTCTAACTCCATTTATCTGACAAACATTTATTGAGCACCTAAGAAGGGCCAGGACTTTTCTGTGGTACTGATAACAGCATGATGAACAAGACACACAACACTGAAAACAGTATGGAAGTTTCTAAAAAAAAAAAAATGAGAAATAGGTAATTCCCTAATATGTACCTCTCTAAGAAGTATATAATCAAGATATACCTCTAATAGGTAGTTCTAAAGATAGAACTACCATATGACTCAGCAATTCTGTTCCTCAGTGGTGGTTTAGTCGCTAAGTTGTGTCCGACTCTTTGCGACCTCATGGACTGTAGCCCGCCAGGCTCCTCTGTTCATAGGATTCTTCAGGCAAGCATACTGGAGTGGGTTTCCATTTCCTTCTCCAGTATTCTTCAGTATATCTCCCAAAAAACTATAAACACTAATTCAAAAACCGAACTCGCCACACTGCCTCTTATATGAAAATTTGCATTCTAGTGAAAGAGACATGTAATAAACCAAATGACATAGTAGCTAACATGTAGAGTGCTTACTTTATGTCAGGCATTGTTCTAGATGCTTTATATGTGTTAACTCATTTAATCATCCTATCAACCAACCTAATCATCCAAGCAACCTATTTTTAAAGATGAAGACATGAAAGCACAGGAAGGTTAAGTAACTTGCCAAAGATCACACAGCTTGAAATGGGTGGAGTTGTGACTCAACCCAGGTAATTTGGCTTTGCTGCTGCTGCTGCTGCTAAGTTGCATCAGTCGTGTCAGACTCTGTGCGACCCCATAGATGGCAGCCCACCAGGCTCCCCTGTCCCTGGGATTCTCCAGGCAAGAACGCTGGAGTGGATTGCCATTTCCTTCTCCAATGCATGAAAGTGAAAAGTGAAACTGAAGTCGCTCAGTCATGTCCGACTCTTCGAGACCTCATGAACTGCAGCCTACCAGGCTCCTCCGACCATGGGATTTTCCAGGCAAGAGTACTGGAGTGGGGTGCCATCGCCTCCTCCACTCTAGAGGCTGTGAAACTGATCAGTAAGCTCTATCTTGTCTCCCTATAGAATGTTATATGGTGGTGAGTACTACTCAAAGCAAACAAAGCAGGACAGAAGGGTAGGGTGTGTGTATGTGTGTGTGTGTGTGTGTGTGGTTGGGCTGAGGGGCTGTGACTTTAAGCAGAGTGGTCAGAGAAGAGCCTATGAGGTAATATTTAAGATCTAAAGGTGGTTTGCGAGAGCCTTGAACGATCTGAGGCAGAGGGAAGAGAGAAAGGCTTGACCTGAGGGCAAGCCCCACTGTCTTCAGGAAGGGCAGGAGGTGAGTGGCAGGGAAGGAGTGAGGGTGAGAGGGGACCCATAGGGCAGGTCATTCAGGGCCTGGTAGTAGAAGCCAAAGCTTTACTATGAACGGAATGAGAGGCTGAGTCATATTTTGGTAGGATTACTCGGTGCTGCTTTGGAAGTGGATGGGGCTGGGGACTGGGAAAGATGGAACTGCTAGGAAGCTATTGCAATAATCCATGTATTATTGAGTTGGGTGGCAGCAACAAAGAGGTGAGAAATGGTTGACTTCTGGGTCTATTCTGAAGGTAGAACCAAAGGATTTCCTGATGGATTAGACGTGGGATGCTTTTCTCAAAGCAGAGTTAAAGATGATTTCAGTTTTTTGGCCCAGGTGGAAGAGTGGGGTTACCATTTGCCTGAAAAGAGGAAGAATGTAGGAAGAAATATTTGGGATGGTAATATAAAGAGTTCAGTTTGGGACATGTTTGAGGTATCTATTAGATACAGTAGTGGAGGTAACAAGTAGTTAGATAAACAAGCCTGGCATTCAAGAAGAGTCTTGGCATAGAGATATGAATTATTTTCAACACACACGCTCATAAATGTTCTATGGGCACCTAGAAGGGTATTCCGGCTCTTCCCCGCCCTCCTCCTCATCTTCCTTAACATGTGAGTGTTTGTTACATGCCAGGCTCTTTCTCAAGCTTTTCATAAAATCCTCACAACAACCCTATGATATAGGGACTATTGTATACTCCATTTTACAGATGAGGAAACTGAGGCCCACCAACTCCAGACTACTATCAGACTTCTAAAAAGAAAGTGAAGTGACTTACAATAAAATACATAGGTAAAAAATTCATAAGGCTCTTAATATAAGAATAACATATATTTAAGGTCAAATAATAAAGAGGGGTATAATTGTACCGGAATATTTAGACTAAATATAACAAGTCTTCTGAAGAAAAAAAAACATAGCCTTAAGCTTCTTGGCAGCAGAAATAAAAAGGGAAACAGCATGAGCATCAGTTCATCAGGAGGGATGAATTTTTCTTAAGTACTGAGTTATTTAGTTTTTAAAATAACCTCTCCTGGGGGAGTAAAATATATTCTTGGAGGGATTCTTAGGAGGCAGAATAACTTATAGAAAAGATTGAAATTGGTTAGATTAAATTCTTTTTTTTTCTGTTCACCATGTTCATAGTAATCATTTATTAAGCAATTATAGATGTGAGACACTGTGAGAGATAATAATAAATAATAATAATGCTGTGAGAAATACAAAGATGCATCAAACATGGTCTTGGCCTTCAAGTATCTTTTTATCTAATTAAAGATGAAACATAGACACCAAAAATGAATAAACGGCAACACATAATAAATGGATGAGGACAAGCTGTCATAGAATTTTATTGTGATGTCTATGGAACCTGAATTGTAAAGCTAGGCTTCAATTCAGGCATCACTGCTTGGTAGCACAGAAAGTTACTTCCCTTCTCTGCTAGTTTTTACATCTAAAATATAGAGATGATGGTAATAGAACTTGCTTCAAAGTGCCTTTGTGGGGATCCGATGTGTTAACAATACTTGTAAAGCATGCAGTATGGTACAAGGCACATAGCACCGCAGAAATATCTGCATCATTAGGAGAGTACTTAAATCATTCAGAGGAGAGATTCAGTCTTTATAATTGGTGGATATCACCAATGTCTCCACCTCTATCACCAAAATGACCATCACTCACCTTTCCCAGCTGTGTCTTCTGGTGGCAGCTTCTGGAAGGTGATTGGGATCAGAAGTGATCTTGTTAAATGCAGCTTAGTTAAGAGAGGCATCTATTAGAACTGCATCATTTTTCAGGGACTTGAGGACACCTGAAGTTAACCAGATCCCAACAGAGAGACATTTAACTATTCCTTCCAAACCTGTTCCACATCCACCCTTTTCATGTCTAGACTACAGACAATGGGGAGAGTCTCAGTGAGAGTAACTGTGTTCACAGTACCTGGACAGAGCTCCAGAGTCCCAGCACCTCCAGGGCTTGGGTTCTTGAGCCTTAACCTTTAGCGGGTCCTTGTCATTCCATCATGGACAGCTTTAGCCGCTGGGTTCAGTGAGCCCAAGAGCCACGTACACATCACCTGAAAAGCAGAGCCGTGGTTAAGCTGAACCAGTTATTCTGTTCAAGTTCAGACTGGATCCTTCAAGAGGCGAAGATGGGGAATGCTGTAGCATGAGGTGAGAATGAGCAGGCGACCAGGGAGTAAAGCCAGGTAAGGGGGCAGGGAGTGAGGCCCACTGGGTCTACAATAGCACATTTCTGGAGTTCCTGAATATTATTGAGAGAGTCATTTTTTTTTTTCTTTGCCATCAAATGAATTTGAAAATTGTACTAAGAGTGGCTGGAAATGGTGCCTCTGTCATTTTGGAAGTTAGCTTGTGAGGTCCCTCTGGAGTGGGGCTGGTCTCCTGCCAAGTGACGCTTGTTTTCTCCCAGGCTCCCAGCGCTCACAGCCCCCGGCCATGTCCCAGTGCTGGACGTTCCACTCAGGAATGCCCTGATCAGCTTGAACTCTCTGGAGCAGAAATTCTGTCTGCGGCTCATTGGAGACAGCTGCTCAGGCGGGTCTAGGAAATGGGAAACATACGGGTGGCAGCGACAGACGGAGGTGCTTTTCTGAACAGAGGACCTTCTGGAGTCTAGAATTGCAGCTGCAAACACAGCCAGGGGCTAACACAGCCTTGCAAATAAGTGCTGTGGACATAGCAGACCTCCAAAGAGTGAGGTGACCCTAACCCTATAGGAACCATGAAAGAGAGCCAAGAAAGGGCAAGTGAAGTTTTTCAACATTTTTTTTTTTTTCCTGGAAAAATCTCCTTTTTCCTTCCTGATCCTTCTTAAGTGGGTGTGACATGCTTGAGGTTGATCAGGGCCAGCCCGATGGGTTTTACAAGGGACAGCTTGGGGAAGATGACCCTACCTTACTGCTCACTTTTACAGAAAGTCTTAGCTTAAGATACCTGAAGCAGGTGGGGCTGGAGCTGGGGGCTGGAGCCCAATGGACAGACCAGGCCTGGGTATTCTGTGCTCTGGAGTAAAACGGGTGTCAGGATGGGGAGGGAAAAACACGTGAAATAGAAGAGACAGGCATCAGAATTAGGGAGAAAAAAATCCAGCAAGGACCCCAAAGATCAAGGTAAGAATCAAAACATAGAATGGAGCCGTGAGTCAGGAGCCGGCTGGAGGCAGCACCTGGACAGAGTGCTCATCAGGATGGTGTGAAGAACAAAGGAGGTACCTAAGGCTGAGTTCACTCCCGAAAGTCAGAAGGTAGATGGGACTGGCTGAAAGGCACGGTGATGGGCAATTGTTGACAGTGATAAATTGCCCGATTGAAATGTACATGCAGTGCCTTGAATGGGTCCCATCTGGCTACTAAGAATCAAGGCTGTGGAAGCCCAGCCAGCTCCTAGCAGCCCCCTCCCACCCTCCTTCTGCGCAGAGAGTCAATACCAGTTTTAATTTTATTCATGGGGCTGCACTTGTTCCATGCTGCCTCTCCTCCATGAATACTAATGGAACTCCAGATTGTTTTAAGTGAAGATCTGAGCAAGACACCTCCTTTCATCTTGTCAAGAGCTGTCATTTCCAACAGAGGTTTTTTTGAGTTTCCTTTCTACCAAATTCAATGCAAACTCCTCTATACAGAACTGCATGTGTATTGCTGGCACTGGGCAATCGCAAAGCCATCCACACAGAACAGAAATCCTCCTTGGCCTTTGGCCCCCTCTGTGGTCACTGTTGGTGGAGAACCCTCCTGCAGGAGGAGCGATGGAATGAAGAAGGAAGCTGGCAAGGAGGCAGTTCAGAGGGCATCTCTTAGAAGGTGGTGGAAGCTGGGGTTCTCCTTCCTTTGCAAGGTTGTTTTGATCATTTTAAATGTCATTTCCATGATTTTCATAGCCATGAGGTTTTTAAGGCTTAGAAGAATGGCTTCATGACCCTTTGAACTTCTTCCTTAATTCCCATCTTTTCTTGTTCCAGTTCATTCTGCATACAAATGCTATACATGCAGAGTTGATAGGCAAAAGCAATTTAAATCATGACTCTGCCCTACTCAAAAGTTTTCAGCGGCTCTGATAGCATCTCAGGTAGCCTTCTCTGACTAACCCTCTAAGACTCTCTTCTCCCTCCCTGACCAATTCAACCCCTCCTATCCACTGCTTCTCCCTGCCCTTACCTTGCCCCACTGCGGGGGCTGAAGGCCAGCTTCTGACGTGCTCAGACTGACATGGTTCCTAAAGCAACGAGGAACTAGCATGCAGTTACTGGATTTCCCATTCCACCAGTGAGGAGAGTCTGGACTCATCCTTTTGCCCTAAGTCCACCTCCAACCATGTATAATTAAGTTCATTGTCTTCAACCCTGAACGGTCTGGAAAGACAACAGTCTAAAGTAAACACAAGCTTTTCTGATTGACGCAGAGTGTCTAGCTCAAAACTTGGCTTCTAACGTATGGGAGGTGGTAGGGTATATATCCAAAAACCAGGGGCAAATGGGTCAGTCCTGGATCTCATTCTCTGTCATCTTGGGCCTGTTATTTTAACCCAAGTCTCAGGCCCTTTTCTATAAAATTAGGATGATCACAACACCTACTTCATAAGTTCGTGATAATTAGCTGAGATAACTGATAGGGAGACTCAGCATGAGACAGTATACAGTTCAACAAATGTTCGCTATTATGATGCTAGTTCTCAATTAGGGTTGATTGAGTCCATACATGACATTACCAAGGCTTAATGCAGGCCTAGATGGATAACAATTTGTTGTAATTTGTCAGTTCCTTTTCCTCCTCTGTCTCCCCACCCCAAACAAAAATCAGGCAAAACCCACAAATCATCTTGTTCTCTTTTCTGACCTACCGTTTTGTAAGAAGTGCTCTTTTAGGCAAAGGTACCACCTCTCAGGCCTCCTGCTGGCCTGCCGGATGGCCCTGACCTATCCGGTAGGAGCCATTGTCCCCTTGCTCATTGGTGAGGGTGGGGAGGGAGGTGTAACATCTGCCAAGGCCCAGCTCTCCAGGGGCGAGCCAGCTGCCCCTGCAGCAGAGGCAATGTTCTGCTGTAACAGCCCACGACATTATGGCTCCCGGGGCCCCCTGGTAGGGGAGCAGGCCAGGGCCGAGTGGGCTGAGAACATTCAAGGGCAGCGCTGGGTGGCTGCCGGCCAGAGTGGCCCATCTGTGAGGCTGGCCAGAGGGCAGGAAGCAGACATCAGACAGCTTATTCCTAGGAAAGCACTTTTTCCTTGCTTTAGAAAAAACCCAACCCACAGAGTGAGGCAAACCTAAGTTCTGGAGATTGGGATAGGAGGGGGAGGGAGGTTGCTTTGCTGGTGCATTTGCCTGGGAGGGAATGATTTTGGTTTCCATCTAAAATACAGCCTGAGTACCAGGCTCTCTGCAGAAGCACCGTGCCTCTATAGAAGTTTCCTGTTTCTGTTCAGGGTTGACAGTCCTCTTCCAGGTGCTAGTCCCTGGAGAACTCCAGTTCTCACTTTCTAATTTCCACTGAACGTTCTTCCTTCTTCCCATCGTGTCTCCTATTTCAGCTTACAGTTAGATAAGAGGCTGCCCCTGGAGAAAGCAGTGGCACCCCACTTCAGTCCTCTTGCCTGGAAAATCCCATGGACGGAGGAGCCTGGTGGGCTGCAGTCCATTGGGTCTCGAAGAGTCGGACACGACTGAGCGACTTCACTTTGACTTTTCACTTTCATGCATTGGAGAAGGAAAGGGCACCCCACTCCAGTCCTCTTGCCTGGAAAATCCCATGGATGGAGGAACCTGGTCGACTGCCATCTATGGGGTCGCACAAAGTCGGACACGACTGAAGTGACTTAGCAGCAGCAGCAAGAGGCTGCCCCAGATTAACTGTTAGCTTGATACTTCTTCAAAATGTCATTCTTTTTGCCCACATCTATTGTATCTTTTTGTTTGATTTCTCATGAGTGCGTTCTCATTGAGATGAAAAACAATATTGAAGTAAATGGAGCAAAACATGAGTCATCCACCTCCTCCCCATCCACCTTCCTCCCACGCCCACATCTCACTCCCTTCTCTGAGAGGAAAGTAACTGCTGTCCGTGGTTGGCACGCACGCCTGCTCTTGATCCATGTACATCTATATGTCTATACATGCCCATGTGATTTGTTGTGAGCTTGGCTTGTGTTGAACAGTTTTCATTTTTTTAATCAAAGTCTCCTGTGTATATAGTTGAGAGAAACAGTTGTTCCTCCAGGCTTATTATGAAAAATTGAAATCCTCCCCCACACCAACCCCTCCATTTCCCTCTTTCTGGAAACAGTCTCTAGTCTCTTAGCTGATTCTTTGGGTGTTTATCTCCAGATCACCAAATACATTTCTTATATTACTGCTTCTTGAGCTTTCCGTTTTAAGCATAATTCCCTTATGGAATGTGAAGGTTTGGTTGCCTTCCTCCCCAGTCTCCCCCTGACATGCTCCTACGGATGCTCTGAGCTTGCATTTTTAGGACTATTATAGGTCAGGTGGTACTCTGTGCCAACTTTTCCTCTTCTGTCAGATGTGGTTTTCCCTGGAGTTAATAATTGTCTTGCCTGTTCGTTTTTCTCTGTTATTGTCAAATACTTCAATGTCAAGTACTTCCTCAGTGGCATACATTTCTTTTTGATATATTCTACCATCTTAGTCATTGAGTCAGTTTCATCTTCATCTCTCTGGGGAGTCTTGCGAGATGCTTCAGTGTGGACTGGTTAGCCTTCTGCCTTTTGCAGAGCTGGTGGGCTTTTCTTTCCTCACCAGCCTGGAAAGGCCCTTTGAATCTATCTTAAATACGATCCGTGGGTTCTGAACTCTATGTCTTGCCACGATGTAGCCCTTGCGTAGGGGTGCACGTGCTCCAGTTGCTTCTTGAAAGAAAACACACAGAATTAAGCCATTCATTCACACACAAATTCAATTTCACTGAGCGCTTATTAAGAATTCTACAAAAAAAAAATGTTTTAAGGATTGAGCACTATTCTAGGTATTGAGACTCATAAGTGAATAATATTCTAAGATTCTTGCTTTTGAGGACCTTATATTCTAGCAGAGAGAGGCTAATGGCAAAAGCAAACATAATGAATATGTCAATTATTAATATATGAAGTGGTAAGTGCCAAGGAGAAAGAAAAAGTAGAGAAGGATAGAGGGAATCAGTTCTGCTCCTAACATCTGTGGAACCTGAAGTAAAAGACAAGATGAGAACCTTTTAACTAACATCACACTTGATTTATGTTTTGTCTAGACCTAGATATAGACCTGGAAAATCCCATGGACTGAGGAGCCTGGTGGGCTGTAGTCCATGGGGTCACTAAGAGTCGGACATGACCGAAGTGACTTAGCAGCAGCACCAGGTATAGACCAATTTAAGAGCTGCTGCTGCTGCTGCTGCTAAGTCGCTTCATTTGTGTCCGACTCTGTGCGACCCCAGAGACGAGCAGTATGGATAATTTCATTTTGCAAAGTATTCTTCAGCTGTCATATGCAACTACTGTAGGTATCTCTTGAGTCTGTGAGTACCTTAGAACCACAAAATTGAAATTCAAAGAAAGTAATATACTTTTGTGCTAGAAAATGTTGCTTTCTTATGTAAGAATCTACTGCATTCATGGTATCTGAGAGAAAAGATTTGACAAGTTAATTAATTTGTTTTTTGTTTCAGTGTGTCTACAGCTCAAATCCTCCCTAAACTCCAAAGCAGTGTTCCTCTTTGATGCTGGCAGTGGCCCTATCCACAGAACTTCAAGTATTCAGA
Source organism: Oreotragus oreotragus (assembly GCA_006410675.1). NCBI lineage: Eukaryota > Metazoa > Chordata > Mammalia > Artiodactyla > Bovidae > Oreotragus > Oreotragus oreotragus. The sequence goes on along the minus strand of SJYX01006303.1, from coordinate 7,895 downwards.
TTCCTTTTATTTCAAGGACAGCAAGAAAGAGATGGAGAAACGCATTTTTCTGGAGCCTGAATGGTATTCATCTTGAGCATGGGCATTTACAGTCAGATAGAGTGCTGGGCCACCTTGGAGGGCCAGATTCCAACTGACAGAGATGTGTATATAGTCTTTAATAATTGCGTGTGTTCGTGTGTGTGTATGTGTGTGTGTGTGTGTGTGTGTGTGTATTTGTGATGCCAAAAGCCCTACAAAATCTGCACCCAGGTCAGAGACCCTCTTGTCTGGATCTTAGAGGAGTATTGGGATCAGGGGCACAAAGACAGAGTTAGCAGTACTCAGGGTAGCCTCGTTGAGAAGCTGACAAAGACTTAAAGGAGGTGGAGCAATTAACCATAAAGGTATTAGGGGGAAGAGTGTTTCATATAGAGAGGATAACAGGTAGCAAGGCCTTAAGGCATGTCTGTGAGTGTATTTAGTGCACACATACATTTAATTAACAGCTTGTGTATCAGTTTCTAGAAAGGAATTTTTTAGGAGTTTTGAAGAAATTACACCCTTGCATTTACCTTCTGAGAAGAGGGCAGAAGAGGATGAGATGGTTGGATGGCATCACTGACTCAGTGGACATGAATTTGAGCAAACTCCGGGAGATAATGAAGGAAAAGGAAGCCTGGCATGCTGCAGTCCGTGGGATCACAAAAAGTAGGGCATGACTTAGTGACTGAACGACAACAGTCACTATTGAAAAACCGATGCCATTCTGATTCTCTAGCCTTTATAAATGACCTGTTTTTTTTTTTTTTTCTCTATGGAAGTTTTCCCCTTTCCTCCTCATCATACTTATAGCATAGATCTACTTGCATCCCTTGTGCTGTGCACTCGCTGAGCAATCATTTATTCAATAATTCATTCCCCAAATATTGAGTGAGTGTTCCCTAAGCTCTATGCACTCACTGTTCTCTATGCTGGTGACACAACAGAGAACAAAACAGAGAAAATTCCTAGCCCTCAGGGAGCTTCCATTCTACCAAAAGGGAAAGATCGTAAAAACAGTGAAACAGCTGGTGTGCTACATCATGGAAAATGCTATGGAGAATGATAACATGGGGAGGATGGGAAAGGAATGCTGAGGGGTAGGGAAATGATTCAGTTGATTACAATGGAATGAGAAGAAACTGAAGACAATTTCTTTTTCTGAGCAACAGCAAAGAGGAAGGTGTCATTAGAAGAGGCAGGCAAGATTTGAGGAGTCACAAGTCTGGCGTGGGTGGTAAAGCCTAGAAAGTTGGCCATTGGATTGGGCAACTTGAAAGTCCTGGCTGTTCTTGAGAAAAATCAGTTTCATTGGAGCTGTGGAGCCAAAGCTCTGATTGGGTGCACCCAAGGGAAGATAAGCAAGGAGAAATCAGAGCCTTTCAAAAGAGTTGAAATCAACTCTTTCAAATAGTTTAACTATAAATAGAAATGAGATGGTGACTGTAGAGGAGGTGGAGCTAAGCTTATTTATTTTTTAAGTTGAGAGAAATACTAGGAGGTTTGAATGCTAATTGGAAATTCAAAACCTTAAATTTTGGAAATTTTTCTTAAATTACTCTTAATGATTTCCTGCCCTCTATCATCTTTGAAACTCCATTTTCTGAATGCTGGATTAATTCTCCAGTTTTCTTATATTTTTCCCTTCCTATTTTCTATTTACCTTTGTGTTCTGATTTCTGGTTTGTTTTTTTTCCCCCCCTCAATTGTATCTTTTACTTCTATTGAGTTTAAAATTTTCTGTATATTCCTTTCTTTTAACATTCTATTCTTGTTTCATGGATACGAAACGGTTGCTATTTTTCTGAGGAGCTTAAGGATAGTTCTTTAAATTAAGGTTTGTAGTCTTGAATTGGTTGTTTCTTCAGTCATCCCCTCCCTTGTCTGTCTGTTCTTTTGATCTCCTTTTTTCACATTAAATATTTTCTCAGATGTTCATGATCCTTGGTTGCTTATATCTAGGCCTGGATCACTTTGCTTACATGGTGGAACTTGTCAACTATAATTCTTTTGTTAGTGTGATCTGTTGGACGGTGTTACTATATTTAAATGTCTTTGGGGGCTGTTCATATTAGTATAGACTTCAAATTCCCTGTTTGGTGGTTAAATACTTGGCTTCCAGCTTATGGGAATGTGAGTGGAAAAAGAAAGTTGGAGGCTAGTTCTCAATAGTCTGATATAAATTTTTGTTTAACTGCTCTGTTTTCAGTATGGTACTTTTACCCTCAGCATGATTGTTTTATGGTTTCCAGAGAATCAACATCCAGTTTGTGGGGAAGGGACAGACTCATGGCTACTATTAATAAGAGTTGCAAAAGAGATTCAGCTTTTTAAAATAGACATGCAGCCATTCCTCCTCTTTTTTAGCCACGTTCACTCCCTACTTCCCAAAATACCTGGTGTTGCTCATTTCTGAGCCTCTTATATGGATTCAACAGCATAAGTGGAGTTGCTCTGTGGCTTTCCCCATCACAAAGATTTGGGATGCAATGACTTCTCAACTGCTGAGTCAAGCACTACCTGTCCATCCATTTTTTAGTTTTCAGAATTTTGTTATTGTAGTTTCCTCTCTAGGTTAAGACCTCAACAGGCTCATTTGAAAAACTGAAATAAAATAAATCTGGAATCTGGAGAAGAGCAGAGGTAAATGCATATATTAAATCCTCTATATTGAGCTAAAAGCCTCAAATGATAGTTTTTACTCTTTTCAATGTTTTATTAGTGGAGATAAGAGAAAATTGAATTTCTCTTATTAAAATTGTACACTTTTTCTTAATACTCAAAATCATGCAACATTTTATTATTTTTTTTAGATTTTTGTAATTTTGCCATCATACCTAGCTGTAGCTCAGTTATTTACAGTAGAGGCAGTTTACATGATTATAGTTATAAATCATGCATACAATATATTTATATTTCCTGTTTTTACTCATTTACAACTCTACAAACTATTTCTAACTTTTCTATATTTTCTTAAGAATTTGTTTTGAAATTTCAAAACAAATCTAGGGAAAATTGCAAGAACATCAATATATACAGCCATGAAATTAAAAGACACTTACTCCTTGGAAGGAAAGTTACAACCAACCTAGATAGCATTTTAAAAAGCAGAGACATTACTTTGCCAACAAAGGTCCGTCTAGTAAAGGCTATGGTTTTTCCAGTGGTCATGTATGGATGTGACAGTTGGACTGTGAAGAAAGCTGAGTGCCAAAGAATTGATGCTTTTGAACTGTGGTGTTGGAGAAGACTCTTGAGAGTCCCTTGGACTGCAAGGAGATCCAGCCAGTCCATTCTAAAGGAGATCAGCCCTGGGTGTTCTTTGGAAGGAGTGATGCTAAAGCTGAAACTCCAGTACTTTGGCCACCTCATGCAAAGAGTTGACTCATTGGAAAAGACTCTGATGCTGGGAGGGACTGGGGGCAGGAGGAGAAGGGGACGACANCAGTCAGTCCATTCTAAAGGAGATCAGCCCTGGGTGTTCTTTGGAAGGAGTGATGCTAAAGCTGAAACTCCAGTACTTTGGCCACCTCATGCGAAGAGTTGACTCATTGGAAAAGACTCTGATGCTGGGAGGGATTGGGGGCAGGAGGAGAAGAGGATGACAAAGGATGAGATGGCTGGATGGCATCACCGACTCAATGGACGTGAGTCTGAGTGAACTCCGGAAGTTGTTGATGGACAGGGAGGCCTGGCGTGCTGCAGTTCAAGGGGTCGCAAAGAGTCAGACACAACTGAGTGACTGAACTGACTAACTAACTATGCTCACATTAAATTTCTCCGTTGCTGATATTTTGCCATATGTGTACTTGCTTTCTTCCTCTCACTCTTGCTTTATTAGCTCTCTCTGTGTCTTTCACTATATGCACATATATTTTTATTTCTCCATCATTGGCAAGTAAGTTGCAGACAACTTGACATTTCATTGCTAAACTATTGGCACGATTCTTCTAAGCATAAGACTATTTTCCTATATGACCACAACACCATTATTATACCTCAAAGATTTTATGTTAATACAATAATACTGTTTAATGGATAGCACATTTCCAACTTACTCTAATTGATCCAGACAATTCCATTAGAGCTGTTGCTCCCTCCCCAATACCAAATCCAATCAGGGATCAGATTCTGAATGTGCTTATCATTTGTCTTTATTCTTTTTTAATCTAGAACACTCCCCCACTTCTATGTGTATGTATATGTATATTTTATGACTTTAACAATTTAAAGAATTTAAGCTAGTTTTTTGGTAGATTTGTATGATCTGGATTTATATGATTACTTCCTTAGGCTGAGACTTGGGTTGAGTGTGTGTGTGTGTGTATACATATATATACATATATATATATATACACATTTTCAATCTATATATTTAGCAAGAATATATGTATATGTATATTCATTGTCATTCAGCCACTCAGTCGTGTTCAACTTTTGTGACCCCATGGACTGTAGCATGCCAGGCTTCCCTGTCCATCTCATCTCCCAGAGCTTGCTCAAACTCATGTCCATTAAGTTGGTGATGCCATCCAACCATCTCATCCTCTGTTGTTCCCTTCTCCTCCTGCCTTCAATCTTTCCCAGCATCAGGGTCTTTTCTAATGAGTTGGCTCTTTGCATCACGTGGCCAAAGTATTGGAGCTTCAGCTTCAGCATCAGTCCTTCCAATGAATATTCAGGACTAATTTCCTTTAGGATTGACTGATTTGATCTCCTTGGAGTCCAAGGGGTTCCCAAGAGTCTTCTCCAACACCACAGTTCAAAAGCATCATTTCTTTGGTGCTCAGCTTTCTTTATGGTTCAACTCTCACATCCATACATGACTACTGGAAAAGCTTCTCGAAGAGTCGGACACGACTGAGCGACTTCACTTTGACTTTTCACTTTCATGCATTGGAGAAGGAAAGGGCACCCCACTCCAGTCCTCTTGCCTGGAAAATCCCATGGATGGAGGAACCTGGTCGACTGCCATCTATGGGGTCGCACAAAGTCGGACACGACTGAAGTGACTTAGCAGCAGCAGCAAGAGGCTGCCCCAGATTAACTGTTAGCTTGATACTTCTTCAAAATGTCATTCTTTTTGCCCACATCTATTGTATCTTTTTGTTTGATTTCTCATGAGTGCGTTCTCATTGAGATGAAAAACAATATTGAAGTAAATGGAGCAAAACATGAGTCATCCACCTCCTCCCCATCCACCTTCCTCCCATGCCCACATCTCACTCCCTTCTCTGAGAGGAAAGTAACTGCTGTCCGTGGTTGGCACGCACGCCTGCTCTTGATCCATGTACATCTATATGTCTATACATGCCCATGTGATTTGTTGTGAGCTTGGCTTGTGTTGAACAGTTTTCATTTTTTTAATCAAAGTCTCCTGTGTATATAGTTGAGAGAAACAGTTGTTCCTCCAGGCTTATTATGAAAAATTGAAATCCTCCCCCACACCAACCCCTCCATTTCCCTCTTTCTGGAAACAGTCTCTAGTCTCTTAGCTGATTCTTTGGGTGTTTATCTCCAGATCACCAAATACATTTCTTATATTACTGCTTCTTGAGCTTTCCGTTTTAAGCATAATTCCCTTATGGAATGTGAAGGTTTGGTTGCCTTCCTCCCCAGTCTCCCCCTGACATGCTCCTACGGATGCTCTGAGCTTGCATTTTTAGGACTATTATAGGTCAGGTGGTACTCTGTGCCAACTTTTCCTCTTCTGTCAGACGTGGTTTTCCCTGGAGTTAATAATTGTCTTGCCTGTTTGTTTTTCTCTGTTATTGTCAAATACTTCAATGTCAAGTACTTCCTCAGTGGCATACATTTCTTTTTGATATATTCTACCATCTTAGTCATTGAGTCAGTTTCATCTTCATCTCTCTGGGGAGTCTTGCGAGATGCTTCAGTGTGGACTGGTTAGCCTTCTGCCTTTTGCAGAGCTGGTGGGCTTTTCTTTCCTCACCAGCCTGGAAAGGCCCTTTGAATCTATCTTAAATACGATCCGTGGGTTCTGAACTCTATGTCTTGCCACGATGTAGCCCTTGCGTAGGGGTGCACATGCTCCAGTTGCTTCTTGAAAGAAAACACACAGAATTAAGCCATTCATTCACACACAAATTCAATTTCACTGAGCGCTTATTAAGAATTCTACAAAAAAAAATATGTTTTAAGGATTGAGCACTATTCTAGGTATTGAGACTCATAAGTGAATAATATTCTAAGATTCTTGCCTTTGAGGACCTTATATTCTAGCAGAGAGAGGCTAATGGCAAAAGCAAACATAATGAATATGTCAATTATTAATATATGAAGTGGTAACTGCCAAGGAGAAAGAAAAAGTAGAGAAGGATAGAGGGAATCAGTTCTGCTCCTAACATCTGTGGAACCTNGGCTAATGGCAAAAGCAAACATAATGAATATGTCAATTATTAATATATGAAGTGGTAACTGCCAAGGAGAAAGAAAAAGTAGAGAAGGATAGAGGGAATCAGTTCTGCTCCTAACATCTGTGGAACCTGAAGTAAAAGACAAGATGAGAACCTTTTAACTAACATCACACTTGATTTATGTTTTGTCTAGACCTAGATATAGACCTGGAAAATCCCATGGACTGAGGAGCCTGGTGGGCTGTAGTCCATGGGGTCACTAAGAGTCGGACATGACCGAAGTGACTTAGCAGCAGCACCAGGTATAGACCAATTTAAGAGCTGCTGCTGCTGCTGCTGCTAAGTCGCTTCATTTGTGTCCGACTCTGTGCGACCCCAGAGATGAGCAGTATGGATAATTTCATTTTGCAAAGTATTCTTCAGCTGTCATATGCAACTACTGTAGGTATCTCTTGAGTCTGTGAGTACCTTAGAACCACAAAATTGAAATTCAAAGAAAGTAATATACTTTTGTGCTAGAAAATGTTGCTTTCTTATGTAAGAATCTACTGCATTCATGGTATCTGAGAGAAAAGATTTGACAAGTTAATTAATTTGTTTTTTGTTTCAGTGTGTCTACAGCTCAAATCCTCCCTAAACTCCAAAGCAGTGTTCCTCTTTGATGCTGGCAGTGGCCCTATCCACAGAACTTCAAGTATTCAGATTCCTTTTATTTCAAGGACAGCAAGAAAGAGATGGAGAAACGCATTTTTCTGGAGCCTGAATGGTATTCATCTTGAGCATGGGCATTTACAGTCAGATAGAGTGCTGGGCCACCTTGGAGGGCCAGATTCCAACTGACAGAGATGTGTATATAGTCTTTAATAATTGCGTGTGTTCGTGTGTGTGTATGTGTGTGTGTGTGTGTGTGTGTGTGTGTATTTGTGATGCCAAAAGCCCTACAAAATCTGCACCCAGGTCAGAGACCCTCTTGTCTGGATCTTAGAGGAGTATTGGGATCAGGGGCACAAAGACAGAGTTAGCAGTACTCAGGGTAGCCTCGTTGAGAAGCTGACAAAGACTTAAAGGAGGTGGAGCAATTAACCATAAAGGTATTAGGGGGAAGAGTGTTTCATATAGAGAGGATAACAGGTAGCAAGGCCTTAAGGCATGTCTGTGAGTGTATTTAGTGCACACATACATTTAATTAACAGCTTGTGTATCAGTTTCTAGAAAGGAATTTTTTAGGAGTTTTGAAGAAATTACACCCTTGCATTTACCTTCTGAGAAGAGGGCAGAAGAGGATGAGATGGTTGGATGGCATCACTGACTCAGTGGACATGAATTTGAGCAAACTCCGGGAGATAATGAAGGAAAAGGAAGCCTGGCATGCTGCAGTCCGTGGGATCACAAAAAGTAGGGCATGACTTAGTGACTGAACGACAACAGTCACTATTGAAAAACCGATGCCATTCTGATTCTCTAGCCTTTATAAATGACCTGTTTTTTTTTTTTTTT
>SJYX01006301.1:183593-200681 GCA_006410675.1 Oreotragus oreotragus | reverse complement strand
TTTTTTTTTTCTCCTAGGTCCTTGTTAAACCTTTCTTGCATCTTCTCAATCCTTGTCTCTAGGCTATTTATCTGTGATTCTATTTTGTTTTCAAGATTTTGGATCATTTTCACTATCATTATTTGGAATTCTTTATCAGGTAGATTCCCTATTTCTTCCTCTTTGGTTTGGTTTGGCGGGCATTTATCCTGTTCCTTTATCTGCTGGGTATTACTCTGTCTTTTCATTTTGTTTATATTGCTGAGTTTGGGGTGGCCTTTCTATATTCTGGCAGTTTGTGAAGTTCTTTTTATTGTGGAGTTTCCTCGCTGTGGGTGGGGTTGAATTGGTGGCTTGTCAAGGTTTCCTGGTTAGGGAAGCTTGTGTTGGCGTTCTGGTTGGTGGACCTGATTTCTTCTCTCTGGAGTGCAATGAAGTGTCCAGTAATGAGTTATGCGATGTTAATGGGTTTGGAGTGACTTTGGGCAGCCTGTATATTAGAGTTCAGGGCTATGTTCCTGTATTGCTGGGGAATTTACGTGGTATGTCTTGCTCTGGAATTTTTGGCCCTTGGGTGTTGCTTGGTTTCAGTGTAGGTATGGAGGCGTTTGATGAGCTCCTGTCCATTAATGTTCCCTGGCATCAAGGGTTCTCTGGTGTTCTCAGGATTTGGACTTAAGCTTCCTGCTTCTGGTTTTCAGTCTTATTTTTACAGTAGCCTCAAGACTTCTCCATCTATATAGCACCATTGATAAAACATTTAGGTTAAAGATGAAAAGTTTCTCCACAGTGAAGGACACCCAGAGAGGTTCACAGAGTTACATGGAGAAGAGAAGAGGGAGGAGGGAGATAGAGGAGACCTGAATGAGATGAGGTGGAATCCAAAGAGGAGAGAACAAGCTAGCCAGTAATCACTTCTTTATGTGCGCTCCACAGTCTGGACCAGTCAGAGATGTTCACGGAGTTATACAGGGAAGAGAAGAGGGAGGAAAGAGACAGAGTTGGCCAGGAAGATAAAAGGGGGGGTATCAAAAGGAGAGACAGATCTAGCCAGTAATCAATTCCCTAAGTGTTCTCTACTATGCAGAACACTTAAAGAGATTCACAGAGTTGGGAAGAGCAGACAAGAGGAAGAGAGGAGATAGAAGTGACTCTGTGGAGTAAAAGGAGAGTCCAAAGGGGGAGAGAGCAGTCAAGCCAGTCAAGCCAGTAATCTTGCTCCCAAGTAAAAGTGGGTATTGAAAATTGGTTTCTTAAAGGTACAAAATTGATAACAAATACCAAAAAGCAAAGATTAAAAAACTAGAGTAGAGGTTGGATTTTCAAAAATACAGTATTAAAGAAAAAAAGTCACAAAATTATAAAATATATATATGAGGTTTGCTTTAAAATATAGGGTCTCTCTTTTCTTTTTGCAAAGTAATAGTAGGTTATAAAAATGAAAATTAAAGGAGTAATAGAGAACTTAAAAATTAAAAAAATAATGAGGGTAAAAATAGTAAAAATATATCTAGGACTTTCTCTGGTGTTGTTGTGGACAGTGTAGGGTCAGTTCATTTTCAGATAGTTCCTTGGTCTGGCTTATATTTCTCAAGATCTATAGGCCCCTTCCTTTGTAGTCGGTACTAACTACAGGGTTTTAATCTATTGTACCTGTCACTTCCAAGGAGATTCCCTCTGTTTTAGCTTCTTCTGTTTGGTGGTCTCTTCAGTGTCTAATTTCCACCCTTATATAAGGGGGAGATGGTGGACATTTTTTTTAGGCTCACTTGTTCAGTCGTACTGTGGGGAGGGAGGGATGCTGTAAACAAATAACACTGGTGTGTGCTCGCAGTGTCTTGGGCACACTGTGTTTGCCCCCGCTCATGGAGTTTGTGCTTTTCCTGTCTACACTGCTTAGGCTCTAGTGCTCTGCAAGTAACTGTCTGAGGCTGCCCCTGGGTTGTATTTACTTCCCAGGTCTAAGCCACTCAGGTTCAGGTATTTAGGTAGTCCTCAGAGGCTCAGACTCAGTTGGGCCTCTGTTTTGTGCCCTTCCTAGGTCTGAGCAGCTCAGGTTACCAGGTGTTTGGTGAGCACAGTCGCTGCAACTTATCGCTTCCCCCATCTCTGCCACTCGGTTGTCTGGGTGTACAACTGGTGCACCTTCTCAGGCAGATGTTGACCGTCCAGAATCCCAAGGAGTCTTAGCAATGAAGCCTGCTTGCAGTTTGGTAGATAATGCCTCTCTGAGGCTGTGATTGCCCCATTCCAGTTCTGGCTGCCTGTCACCAGAGAGGGATGATCTGCAGCCGGCTAGCTCTGCTCAGTCCTTTGTTCTGTGAGCAGGTCTGACAATTTCTTAGGTTAGGGCTTTTCACGTGGTAGCTATCCCATAGTCTGGTTTCCTAGCTCAAGTTAGTTCCCTCAGATTGCCTGTGGGGCATTCAGGTCCAGTCCTTACTCTAAGCAATGAAGCCTGCACCTCCTTGCCCAGCCTCCGCCTGGTGGTGGATGCAGGTATCTGTGCTATTTCTCCTCTGGGGGAGTTTTGGTTGGGCATGTAATCTGTGGGGTTTAATTATTTATTTTGCCCTTTGTGGTTCCAAGGCTTGCCACAGACTTGGCAGTGAGAGTAATTCTTGGTGTTTGGAAACTTCTCTCTTTTTTAAGACTCCTTTCCTTGGACAGAGCTCCATCCCTACCTCTTTTGTCTCTCTTTTTGTCTTTTATATTTTTTCCTACCTCCTTTTGAAGACAATGGGCTGCTTTTCTGGGTGCCTGATGTCCTCTGCCAGCATTCTGAAGTTGTTTTGTGGAATTTACTCAGTGTTCAAATGTTCTTTTGATGAATTTGTGGGAGAGAAAGTGATCTCCCCATCCTATTCCTCTGCCATTTTAGGACTGCCCTACTTATAGGGTATTGATTAATCTTGGGAAGAGGTTTTGTTGGACCTATCTGAATCTTACTGGAAGGTATGCTATGAATCTTATCAATAATCATTGGAGATTTTCCCCATAAATAGAATGGTAGCTTATTCAATATGGATAAATAGTCAGTGTTTCCAGAATCAGTTCTAGTATCATCAGAGATGAAACACACGTAATACATCAAAAAGCCTTTTAATTTACCTGTTTGGCTGCTTTGATGATTACCATCAAATTCTAGAATTATTTCTCCTTTCAGGAGAAGGAAATTCTGGCATGTTATTCTCTAAGAAATCTTGGATAGAGTTCCAAGAGAAATCATGGATAAAGGTGAGTCAGAAGCTGCTTTATGTTTGTGGGGCTGAACACTGAAAGTATGGCTCCAGTTTCATTTAGGAATGGAATAAAATTATCTACTAACTGGAGAAATGTTTCTCCAAGTTGATGAGAAGGGAAGATTGAAAATAGCTCCTGTAGTGACTCAGTGCTCCATCACTGAGAGTTAGGAGGATGTTGGAAAGCTGGTGAGAGGCTGAAAAGTGAAAGTGTTAGTCTCTCAGTCGTGTCTGACTCTTTGCACCCCATGGACTGTAACCTGTCAAGCTCCTCTATCCATGAAATTCTCCAGGCAGAGCTACTGGAGTGGGTAGCCATTCTCTTCTCCTGGGGATCTTCCTGACCCAGGTATTGAACCTGTGCCTCCCTCATTGTGGGCAGATTCTTTATCCTCTGAGCCACCTGGGAACCCTGTTAGAGGCTGAAAGTGCCTAAAACACTTGCATTTTTAGCAATCTATTTTCAATGTCTTGGCTCTTTGCAATAATAGCAGAAACTAGGAAGGATTTTGGTTTATTTTGGATTCTTTGATGGATTTGCGGAGTAAGAAATTTGGCTGTCTTCCTTTACCCTACTTATCTAGAGTATGATAGAGCTGGTTTGCAAGATTAACAAAATCTGGAGTGGACATAGTTTTCCATTCTATCCTGGTCTTTTTATACTAGATAGGAAAGATCCCATTTTAGCATATTAATAAACAGAGTTAAAAGTTACCTGGATTGAAACAGCATCTGAAGGAAGACCAGACTTTTCTTTAAAAATAAACTAAGTCAGTTATAATAGTCACAAATAGATTTTTGTGTTCAAACCTGGAAATTTATTCCAAACAACAGGCTTTTGAGAAGCTCTGTTATGGCCCAATAAAATTGCCAAGTGATTGCCCAATCTTGGTCTCCAATTGTAATTCTAGAGACCTTTCAGGATTTTCACAATTTCTGGTTTTCATCCGATACTGGGCCTGCCTTTCCCTGACAAGCATATGAACTAGCAGATGTAAGTCAGAGAAACCAGGCTGATAAATTTGAGTGACTAAATTAAATTCCTCAGCAAATCTGTGAGGATCCCTGGTTACTTGAGAGCATCTTTGCAGTTCAGTTTTAGCTCATGGAATATAAGAAATTAAGGATTTAGCTTCTGTATCTTCAGGAGGCTTAAGTTTAAAGGGACAAGTTATGATTGGTTCAGATAAAAAGTGTGTGTGTGTAGCCGGAGGAGCGTTTCAGGAAAAAAGGGAAATTTGGTGAGAGAATTAGCATGAGGGAACTAAGAGCATAGAGGAAGTGTAGGTGATATAGAAAGAAAGAAGGGTTAGGGTTAGGAGCTGGGGGAGAGTATGTGGGGCATGAGACAAAGGAGCTGGGGAAGAGGAGCATGAAGCTTTGGAAGCCATCTTACCTTTCTTTAACCATTTGTTTGCCTCAATTAATCTTAAAATCCTATTTTCTGAAGCAATTTTTGGCTCCTGATAATGTTTGGGAGCCTCAAAATACCATTGAAATATGTATTCTATTCAATTGTGGAAATTTTAGATATATGGTTGTCCAATTCAATTCAATTTCAAGGAAAGTAAGTTTGGGGATTTCACAAGCTCCCCATAATGTTCTTTCATGTTCTAAATTTCCTTTGGTTAGGTCTGTCCATTTAGATATAAATGTGCATGAGAAAGGACTATGGTTTTAAACATAAAATCAGCCAGAGTCCCTGTAAAAGGAGGTGTCCTCAAAATATTTAGATAACTGGGATCTCATTTCTCACAAGTTTTTATTTTTTTGTAGAGTAAAAGAATAATTTTCAACAGCCCCAATAGCTCAAGCAACTTTAACACCTTGGAACTCAAACAGCTAAAATAGCTTAAACTCCTCAAACAGCTCAAACAGCATGCAGGCCTAATACTCAGCTTGTTCTAAGGCAACAGTCTAGCCCCTAAGGAGCCAGATCAAAGGTTACACAGCAGAGCTGAAATGAAATAATCCAATTTTGGAAGAGTCACCTGGAGGCTTAAGAGAGTGCAATTCCAATAGCACAGTTTCTATTCAAAAAGGAATGAGCTAAAGGCTAACCAGTTCCAGGAGGAACATCCTCTGTTCCAAAGTGAATCAAGTCAAAAGCTAGCATAGTTCCAGCTGAAATAGCCTTTTTAAAAAAACCAATATTTTTATTGAAGAATAGTGGATTTACAATGTGTTAGTTTCTTCTATACAGCAAAATCATTCAGTTATACATATACATATATTTAGATACATTCTTTTTAAACCTTCTTTTCCATTTGGATTTATTATAGGATATTGAATATAGTTCTCTGTGTTATAGAGTAGGACCTTGTTGCTTACCCATTCTATATATAAAAGCTTACATCTGCTAACCCCAACCTCCCATTCCAAACACCCTCTACAAACACCCTCACCCTTAGCAACCACCAGTGGAAGAGCCTGATTTTAAAACAGAAAAAAAGGAAAGAAAAGAAAAATCAGGTTGAAGTGACAAATGAGTACTCATAGAACAAGTCCTTAACCAGAAAAGATAAAATCTTTAAATAAATCCCAACTAAAACTTGGAGAGCTTCAAAATGAGGAAAAAAAAAAAAAAGGCAAAAGCTTGGATCTAGGACAAAGACAGCCTTAGACCCCAGGGTAAAGGAGAGAAGCAGTGAGCAACAATGAGCTCAGTGTTGGTAATGCATCTATTTGCTCACCAGCCTGAGCCATTGGGAGTCTTTTCTGGATCCCTGTATGGGCCACCAAAATGTTGACATAAAACAATTACACTGACAGTTATTTATACAGCAAAAATGGTTTTATTTGGGATCAGCAAAGAATTGTGATGCAGAGTCTGCAATCATGGTCATCCACATGAAACTTTCTTCAACCAGGAGACAACTCTTTTAAAGAGGGAAAAGGGAAGTTAAGAAGGCTGTAGTAAACAGAGAGTTCACTGGAGAAATTCAGAGTTCAAAATATAATGGCTTTTCATTGGTTGAGTTGTGAGTCTCTCATTGGCAAAGATGGTTGGATGGCATCACTGACTCAATGGACATGAGTCTGAGCAAACTCAGGGAGATAGTGAAGGACAGGGAAGCCTGGTGTGGTGCAGTCCATGAGGTTACAGAGTCGGACATGACTTAACCACTGAACAACAACAACATTGGCAATTAAGAGTTCAAAGTATAGTGGTNTGGCATCACTGACTCAATGGACATGAGTCTGAGCAAACTCAGGGAGATAGTGAAGGACAGGGAAGCCTGGTGTGGTGCAGTCCATGAGGTTACAGAGTCGGACATGACTTAACCACTGAACAACAACAACATTGGCAATTAAGAGTTCAAAGTATAGTGGTTTTACATTGGCTGAGTTGTGAGTCTCTCATTGGCTGAGCTCTTTCCAGGGAAGAAGAGAAAGTGTTTCTTCTTATTATTGGGCTCTGTTATGGTCCTAGTGTGTGAGAGCATCCCTTTTTGGCTTCTCAATTCTATTTTAGGTTTCTGTTTGTTAATTTTCACTTTTTATTCCCAATATCTCAAAGAGAGAACAGCAACTGGTGGTGCTATTTGACCTCTAGCCCAGAGTTCTTAGTCTTCTGTAATGCAGTTATTAATCATAAATGGTGAGGAAGAATAAACAAAGAGCACTTATTCACAGCAGGAAATTTATAGCAATCTCTAAAGCCAATTTTTTGTGTTTTATAAGCAAGGAAAAAGATCTGAAATAACATGCTTATGGTAGTACAATAGTGTGTGGAGTTGACCAAATCTAGGCTCTTTATGTCCTCCTTTCTATTATGTACCTAGTTCTGTCCCTACCAGACTAATCTCTTTAAGGGGACAAACTCTGTTCTGTTTTCTCAGTGTTTCTGGGGATGATTTCCCAGTGAACTGGGTGGGGGAACAACTGATTCCATGATTTATTTGGTCATTTTAGAGCGTTTCATCTTAAAGTGGGTGTGGCCATTTGCTTTTTCTTTTTATAATCACTGAAGCTAGTGATGCTGAGGGCAGTGATAACATGGCAGTAGGGAGGCTGATAAACTGAGTTCCAAGTTTTAAATGTACATTTGTTATCCTCGATTTTCAAAAGCTCCTCCGTAAATGTAGTATGTGACCTTAGAGGTAATATTGACAGTGGCACAGGTGCGACTATTACTGCTAGTATAAAATTCAATGATTAAAAACACACACAAGTCACCTCAGCCTTCTTCTGAATGGAGCCAGAAGAAGGTGCCAACTACAGTCATTGGTTCTGAGGTTAAGGAACTCATCCAAGTCTTCTCCTAGAAAACTTTAGTTACTGCCCCAGGCTTCACCGCGAGGGCGGCTGAGCAGCCCCACCTTGCTCTTTTCCTTCAGCAAAATTACTCCCATTGCTGCCAAGGACTAGGAAGCTGGAGCCTTTGAGCCCGAACTCAGCCCTGCCCACACTGAACCCCTCTCTGTCCCTACCTTCCCTGTTGAACCCTGCATCCGTGCTGCTCCCCTGTCCCAGTCTTGTTGCTGACCCTGAATCCCACAGTGTTGTCATTTCTGACCGTGGTCCTGGAATGCGCTATCATCAGCCTTGCGGTCCCTGTAGCTGTCTTTGCCACCTCTGTCACTTACCCAGAGGAGACAATATTCAAACATCTGAAAATGGAACTCCTCAAGTCTGCAGAAAGAATCCAACTTTGGGAGAACATCCTATTAGGTAATTTTGAGGTCGTTTGAAAAACATCCCATATTTAGACTGATTTTACAATGCTACCATACCATTTTGTCCTCTTGTTGTCATGGCAAGAAGATGTGTCTCTGCTACTGAAGTAACTTGCACTTTTAAATAACATATAAGTGCTCTACAAAGCAAGCTATAAGCTTGATTTCAGTATCAGTAAAAAAAAAATGCTAGGCAAGAGTTATATCAAGAAAATATGAATTTCTATTTCAAAGAATATTGGTGATGGGCAGGTGAAATATTTTCCAGAAAAAGATTCTAAAAGAGACACAGGAGTTGGGGAAAATTGATTACTAGCATCCTTCAAACTGACCCTCTCTCTAACCCTCTCTCCAATTTTAAAGCATATTTAACAGAAAGGATAACAGTTAAAAGATAGTTTGCCTACTGATACAGAAGAACTGTGAGTTCTTGAAGAATTAAAGAAAGGGAGATTTGATACATATGTTTGATAGAAATCCTCACACTGTGTTTAAAGATGAAGAGGATGAAATCTCTTCAAAGAATAGCAGAGGAAAGAGGCATGTAGACATTAACAAAAATAACCAACTTTTTTATTCAGATAGCTCTCAAATTGAGGCCACAAATGCAGGGTGCAGGATCAAGGGATTATGACATAAATAAATTAATATAACCTTGTGTCATCCATGTATTTTTCTCATTCTGCTTAGCCTGAAAGTTTGGGTTCAAATAAATACAGAGAAAACCCCCCACAAACTCAGTAAGAAGGCAGTGGCAAGCAAACAAAAGGGAACTAATATCTGTATTAACTATATGCCAGATATGATAAATACCAAAGCACCTACTGACATTAACAAAGTTTTCATTTATGTGGTGAATGGTGAATGTCACCTTGCTTTCCCAGAACTGACTTTGAAGCCTCTCAAAGGAGAGAATAGTTATAGCAGTGCAAGCATTGCAGCTGGCATCAGTGAAAAAGGATGACCTCTGGAAAGCAGTAACCATGAAGGTCACTTTATCATGATAGTGGTGAAGAGGAAAAGCAGGAGCAAGATAGTCTTTCAAAGGAAAATCTGCCTTCATCTGAATCATCTAAGATAACTGAAGAAGTGAAGTGTCATGCCAGCCACTGTTTTTTCCAACTAGAGTAGAAAGAAGGTTCAGGAAAAATGGAATAGAGTGTTTCAAAGCCTAAAGATGCCAATTTACAGGAGAAAATTCAAATTCAGTTCTGCAAATGAAACTGCATTGTTTGGAAAAATTAAGAAGTAGACATATTAAAATTATTCAAAATAGAGTTTGTGATAAAATGATTCTTGTTAATTTCACAACAGGCTGTTTTACTTATGTGCTAATTTTGAAAAAAAGAGAATCAAATCCTGAATACTTATAGCCAGAATATTTTATTAATTCCAAGGTATTCTGTTAACTTTGCCTAATGATACAGAGGAGACGGCAATGGCAACCCACTCCAGTACTCTTGCCTGGAAAATCCCATGGATGGAGGAGCCTGGTAGGCTGCAGTCCATGGGGTCGCAAAGAGTTGGACACGACTGAGCAACTTCACTTTCACTTTTCACTTTCATGGATTGGAGAAGGAAATGGCAACCCACTCCAGTGTTCTTGCCTGGAGAATCCCAGGGACAGAGGAGCCTGGTGAGCTGCTGTCTATTGGGTTGCACAGAGTCGGACATGACTGAAGACTGAAGTGACTTGGCAGCAGCGGCAGCAGCAGCAGCAGCAGCAGCAATGATACAGAAGTAGCATTTATAATTATTTTTTCAAAGAAAATTGTTTGAATGTTGCTTGCAAATCTATCTTAATATAGTTTTATATGAGATATAATAGACCATCACAAAAATGTAAAGGTTTCAACTGATCTACAACTCTTGACTTTGTTGCTTTTATGTTTTACAGGCATTTTTGTATTCCCATTATTGAAAGTTTTGCACCTAAATACATACTTAAAATGTAATATATTTTCTTCTGGATATTTCTTTAACAATATATTAATATAAAAGGCAAAAAGAAATGCTAAAATCTGATAAAGGAAGCTATTTGTATGGAAATGGTATTAAAATGAATTTTGAAATTAGAAAAACAAATGCTGAAGTGTTTATTATTGTTTTTATTTTAAGTAAACACCACGTATACCTCCTAGTTCCTAATAGCCCACACAACAAACATCTAAGTAATAGAGGAAAAGCCTCTTGCCCACCTTTCTTGCAACTCTTGGCCCTAATATAACTAAGCTGTGCTGAACTTCTTACCATTCCCCCAAACACTGCATTTTATTTGCTCATACTGTTGCTTCTGTAATTTTTTTTATAATGTCTTTTCTCTAGTTTATATGCTCATAAAATCCTTGCTTATTCTTAAAAACTAGCTCAAAGGTATTTTTTAATGCCTTTCCTAGGAAAAAATATCTCCCCATTTCCATGGCAACCTTGTACATCTATTTTATTATATTTATATTACAAATATCTGTTTATACGACTGTCTCTCACTAAACTCAGAATCTCAGATGGACCTTGACACCTATCCACAATAAAGGTTTGACAACTGAAAGCAGAGTTTTGTCATCAAAAGGCTTGAGGTTAATACAAGCTCAATTCAAGGACTTTCAATATGCAAACTAAAAACGTATCTGCTTGGAATTATTTTTCAGTACTGAAGGTGGATGGCAACAGAACAAGGCTGAGAAGTCCAGGATCAAAAAGAGGAAAACGGCCCTAAAGGGTAAAATGGTTCACTGAAAAATGAGATGTAGCTGATGAATGGTAGAAGGGGGACATTTGAATCTTCAGGCTTCAAACATCAAACCCAGTTCTCTTTATGCTTATATATCTTCACACGGTATTTGAGATTTAAAGGTCTGGCTCCATCTTGAATTTGATGTTTTATACTACACAATTTGCTTTCATGTGTGAGAATACTCTCCAGGAAACAGAATTCCTTTTCTCATTTAATATGTTCTCTCCTTAACTTCCATCCTGTTTTTCCTAAGATTTCCTTGTGCTCAAAATGCAGAATAACTGCCACTGCCCTTACGCAACTTTCTAAGCTTTTGCCTCCTCCTCTGTATCCACCCCTCACTTTTTTAAAATACCATTCTTGAAGCAGTAGTTAAATACAGGCTTGGCACCTACCAGGCAGAGTGGCCTTATGGATTAATGAGGGCCAATCAATGCATAGGTAGCCACAGTAAGGATGGCAGTGTTCCAGAAAGGGAGCAGTGGTTGTTCAAAGGTCAAAGAGGGAAGTCATAACATCTGGATGGCTCATGCACTGTTGAATACTCTCTCTTCTAGCAGAGGCTAAGGCACGAGTCTCCTCCTGAAAGCGACGGTGTCCCTCCTTAGTAAGCCTCCAGAGGCCAGACCTTGGCCTTGCACTGGCCCCATCCTGAAGGCTGACTGGCGCCTTCTCAAAGCTGTCCAGGAAGCAAAGGTTGTGGCGGATGGTATTCTTCCATCCATATGGAGCTGTCCAGAAAAAGGGGAAATGTTGTTGGGTGAAACTGTAGATCTCTTGCACATTGAGGCCACAGGGAGGGCTGTTTCTAAGTGCCAGAGCAATTAGGTGACTGTAATTGAGGGGGGGACGAAGCCAGGACTTCCTCTCCTGGCTGTTGCCTTGCCATAGCTTCTGGCTCTGGAAGCACTCCCCTTTGTTTGGGGACTGGAGAGTCACAGAGGAGTTGCTATCTTTTTCCTTGGTCTCATCTTCTGTGAGTTCCTTGTCACTGGAGAAAGAGGTGATCTGCTTCTGTAAGGGAGATTGCTTGCTGGAGGAAGATGGCAGGGATTGCATCACTGTGGCCTCTGAGCAGTTAGATACTTCATCTTTTGCGAGTAGCTGAGGAGAAAGAAGTATGTGTGCCAGATCCTTTTTCTTACTGGGCTCTGGGGTCTCCTGGCTGTCAAGGGAGCATGCAATGTTGGGATTCACCCACATCCACAGGTTGGGTTCAGAGTTAGGACGATCTTTTCCAGGACTGGATCCTCTCTCTTGAGGTACTTTTGGAGTCTCCATTACTTGAAGTCTGTATTTGGCAAGGTTCTGCTCAGCTAAGGGGCACTGGTCTGTGGTGCAAGGAAGGAAGAACTCATTTCCCATGTCCCAGTCCAGCAGCCCTGGGATCTGGCCATGGAAACTGCACCAGAACTCAGGATTTTTTAGTTTCAGGTCCATCTTTAGTGGAGAGGTGGGTGGAGACAGATTTCTAAAAGGACAGAGATCTCTGAGGTACTTTTCAAAGCCCTTGTTGGGGTGCCAGTTTTGATGCAGTATATCTCATCTAGAGTTTATCAGAAGGTAGATATACTAGAAAGAGGGGCACCAATGCCTCATTGATTAATGGTTAGACTTGGAGAACCCATAATGTTCTAGAATGGAACTCCAAACAAGTAATTAAGAACTTTTTAGCAGGAAAAAAGTTGAAGGTAGAATTCCTGAGCTTTCACTGGAAGCACAGAGTCTCCCTGTGAAGACCTATAAATTTTGAACTATGTGCAAACTAAGGTGACTTGTATAACAGGTGCATGTCTGGCATATCTTTCAACTCTTGCTGAGTTCATTTAATGAAGGAAAAAACATGTACATGTATCACATTATATTTTGAGTCATCCTTAAATGTTTTAAAAAATCATTTCATTTTTAAAGTGCCTTTTGTCAAGTGCTTTCACATAGATGATCTCAACTGATTCTCATGATGGTCCTGTAAGATAACACAGTGGGTATTATTAATCCCATGTTACAGATAAGGGAACTGAGATCTACGTAACAATTAAGACCACATATCTAAGTAAGTAGCAGAGCTAGGTCCACAGCCAAGATCTTCTGACCCTTTCATTATACCCACTGCTTCAATCATATTCAAAATACTATATAAAAGAAGTAGCAATATATGTAACCTGAGTTTTTAGAGCAAGATGGGATCTATCAGAAGATAAACTGTTAGCCTCAAATCCATACTAGAAATAGACTGTGCTATTTTCAGTCTGGGCAACAGCTTCCTTCTCTCAGGGCACCTTCTCAGAAACTGAGTTCTAAACTGTACTCTGAGGACAGTATTCTCAAAGTTTAGCTATGAAATGCAAGTTTCTGAAAGCTCCAGAGTTTGACTTCCCAGTAAATTCATCCCATGGGCATTCTTAGGAAAAGCAAAATGGAAAGGTTTAATTTAATTGAGTCTTCACAAAATCCATCTCTAAAGTATGCGATTTCATTAAAACCATTACAGAAAACTAAACCTCAAAAATATCCAACAAATGTCAACAGGAGCTCTTGAGGGGACAAACTAAACCCCTATTGTTTCCTCCCCATTCTTGTCCTATTCCATCCCAAATCATCCTCCATACAGACAGCCAGAGTGATCTTTCTACTTTATAAATATAAAAGTTAATAATAATAACATCAACTGTTAATACTTACTGAATGCTGTAAGCACTATACATGATTTAACTCATTAATCCTCAAAATAACCGTATGAAATACATGCTTTTGTTATTATCCCTTCATAAAGGAAATAAGATAAGATTAAAAAAAAAAAAAGCTTAATTCAGTCAGTAAACATCAGAGTTTCAAATCCAGGCAGCCTGAGAGTGTTTTTACTCACTATACTATGATCTCTGCTGTTTCTCTACACCAACACAAAATCTTATGACTTAATGCAGCAAAAAAGGCCATCCAGAATCCTATTTCTGTTTACCTTTACAGGTTAATGTATCACGTCAGCTTCTTTGTTTCATAGTCACCTCCCAGAAACAATGAACTTCTGGGATTTTCATACCTCCCCCCTATCTTTTGTGTATAGCTCCTGGCTCTAGTTGCCACCTCTACTTGGAATGGTCTACTCCCAATCGCCTTGGATTAACTGATCCCTACTCATCATTTAAGATGCAAGAATATTCAGTTCAGTTCAATTCAGTTGCTCAGTTGTGTCCAACTCTTTGCGACCCCTAGACTGCAGCATGCCAGGCTTCCCTATCCATCACCAATTCCTGGAGCTAGCTTAAACTCATGTCCATCGAGTCAGTGATGCCATCCAACCATCTCATCCTCTGTCATCCCATTCTCCTCCCGCTTTCAATCTTTACCAGCATCAGGGTCTTTTGCAATGAGTCAGTTCTTCACATCAGGTGGCCAAAGTATTGACTTTCAGCATCAGTCCTTCCAATCAATATTCAGGACCAATTTCCTTTGCAATTGACTGGTTTGATCTCCTTGCAGTCCAAGGGACTCTCAAGAGTCTTCTCCAACACCACAGTTCAAAAGCATCAATTCTTCATCACTCAGCTTTCTTTGCAGTCCAATGCTCATATCCATACATGACTACTGGAAAAACCACAGATTTGACTAGATGGACCTTTGTTGGCAAAGTAATGTGTCTGCTTTTTAATATGCTGTCTAGGTTGGTCATAGTTTTTCTTCCAAGGAGCAAGCATCTTTTAATTTTATGGTTGCATTCACCATCTACAGTGATTTTGGAGTCCAAAAAAATAAAGTCTGTCACTGTTTCCATTGTTTCCCTATCTGTTTGCCATGAAGTGATGGGATTGGATGCCATGATCTTAATTTTTTGAATGCTGAGTTTTAAGGCAGCTTTTTCACTCTCCTCTTTCACTTTCATCAAGAGGCTTTTTAGCTCTTTTCTGTTTTCTACCATAAGGGTGTTGTCATCTGTGTATCTGAAGTTATTGATATTTCTTCCGGGAATCTTGATTCCAGCTTGTGCTTCATCCAGACCAGCATTTGCATGATGTACTCTGCATAGAAGTTAAATAAGCAGCGTGACCATATACAGCCTTGACATACTCTTTTCCCAATTTTGGAACCAGTTTGTTATTCCATGTCCAGTTCTAACTGTTGCTTCTTGACCTGCATACAGATTTCTCAGGAGGCAGGTAAGGTGATCAGTATTCCCATTTCTTTAAGAACTCTCCAGTTTGTTGTGATCCACACAGTTAAGGGCTTTGGTGTAGTCAATAAAGCAGAAGTAAATGTTTCCTGGAATTCTCTTATTTTTTTGATGGTCCAACAGATGTTGGGAATTTGATCTCTGGTTCCTCTGCCTTTTCTAAATCCAGCTTGAACATCTGAAAATTCTAGGTTCACATATTGTTGATGCCTGGCTTGCAGAATTTTGAGCATTACTTTGCTAGTGTGTGAGATGAGTGCAATTGTACAGTAGTTTGAACATTCTTTGGCATTGCCTTTCTTTGGAATTGGAATGAAAACTGACTTTTTCCAATCTTTTGGCCACTGCTGAGTTTTCCAAACTTGCTGGCTTATTGAGTCCTGTTGCATATTGGTTTTAACAGCATCATCTTTTTTTTTTTTTTAAACAGAATCATCTTTCAGGATCTGATACAGCTTAGCTGGAATTCCATCACCTCCACTAGCTTTGTTCGCAGTGATGTTTCCTAAGGCCTCTTGATTTCACATTCCAGGATGTCTGGCTCTAGGTGAGTGATCATACCATCGTGGTTATCTGGGTCATAAAGGTATTTTTTGTATACTTTTTTTTTTTTTTAAACAGAATCATCTTTCAGGATCTGATACAGCTTAGCTGGAATTCCATCACCTCCACTAGCTTTGTTCGCAGTGATGTTTCCTAAGGCCTCTTGATTTCACATTCCAGGATGTCTGGCTCTAGGTGAGTGATCATACCATCGTGGTTATCTGGGTCATAAAGGTATTTTTTGTATAGTTCTTCTGTGTATTTTTGCCACCTCTTCTTAATATCTTCTGCTTCTGTTAGGTTCATACCATTTCTGTCCTTTATTGTGCCCATCTTTGCATGAAATATTGCCTTTGTATCTCTAATTTCCTTGAAGAGATCTCTAGTCTTTCCCATTCTATTGTTTCTTCTATTTCTTTGTACTGATCACTAATACAGGCTTTATTATCTCTCCTTGCTATTATTTGTAACTCTGCAAAGAATTTCAAGGACATTATCTCTAATAAAATGCTGCTTCCACCTCCCAAAAGGGAATTAATGACTTGCCTTCTTAATTGCAAATTGACCAGGGCAAAGCAAGGGACTAATCCTGAAATATTCAGCTTTTTATGACAACCCCAGAGGGCGTGGAAATATTTTAGCTCTCAGCAGTTCTTTATCCCATAAGTAGGGACTCTAGTGTTGCAGAATTTCTCTTCCATCTTCACCAGGGAGCACAGTTCAATCTTTAGGTATTGGCTAGTAAAACCAGGTCATCCCTGTGTATTTTATTTCTTTAAGCCTCTTTAAAATATTTAATGTGTAGGTAATTGAACATCTACCATGCAACAAGAAGAATCTAATATATCTATCAGATGAATAAGACACAACTCAAAAGAGTATTACAGCTAAGTAGAGGAAGACAGACAAGTAAAGAGAAAATTAAAACAGTGTGATGAGTGCTAGACACTGTTAGGAAAGCATAGAGAGGGAAAACACAACTTTAATGATAGGAATCAGAAAAGCTCCCCATAGGAGAAGGAGTTGCTTGAGCTAAAACTTAAAAATATATGGTACACAGGGGTAGATACATGGGGAATAGGCTAGCACATGCTAACCAAGAACTTGGTACCTTGTTTTTCTTAAGTGTGTTCCAAAAAAAAAAGGGGGGGGGCAGAGCATTTTGCATATGCTCTGTGAAAAATAGATAACAGTCATATTTGTGAGTATCCTGGTTTCTAAGCTCCTCAGTTCAGTTCAGTCGCTCAGTCGTGTCCAAATCCTTGTGACCCCATGAATCACAGCACGCCAGGCCTCCCTGTTCATCACCAACTCCCAGAGTTCACTCAGATTAACTAACGTCCATCGAGTCAGTGATACCATCCAGCCATCTCATCCTCTGTCATCCCCTTCTTCTCCTGCCCCCAATCCCTCCCAGCATCAAAGTCTTTTCCATTGAGTCAGCTCTTCTCATGAGGTGGCCAAAGTACTGGAGTTTCAGCTTTAGCATCATTTCTTCCAAAGAAATCCCAGGGTTGATCTCCTTCAGAATGGACTGGTTGGATCTCCTTGCAGTCCAAGGGACTCTCAAGAGTCTTCTCCAACACCACAGTTCAAAAGCATCAATTCTTCGGCACTCAGCCTTCTTCACAGTCCAACTCTCACATCCATACATGACCACAGGAAAAACCATAGCCTTGACTAGGCGGACCTTAGTCGGCAAAGTAATGTCTCTGCTTTTGAATATGCTATCTAGGTTGGTCA
>SJYX01006301.1:145585-169797 GCA_006410675.1 Oreotragus oreotragus | reverse complement strand
CCCTCTCCCTCTCCTTCTCCCTCAGAGTCCATAAGTCCGCTCTACACATCTGTATCTCTTTTGTTGTCTTGCATACAGGGTCCTCATTACCATCTTTCTAAATTCCATATATATGTGTCAGTATACTGTATTGGTGTTTTTCTTTCTGGCTTACTTCACTCTGTATAATTGGTTCCAGTTTCATCCATCTTATTAGAACTGATTCAAATGTATTCTTTTTAATGGCTGAGTAATATTCCATTGTGGTCTTGTAATTTTAGGGGGAAATTTTATTTCTGTTCTATTTCATTCTCATTCTTCTCTTTTTTGATATATACATTAATTTCTTAATTTTAAAATTGGTTGACAATGAATTTTACCAACCACTAAATTATTACTTTTTAATGCTGATGCACTTGACATTTGTGAATAAACTGTTTTCCTGCTATTTTGGCAATATTATACTAAATTTTTCTTGTTTCATGTAGACACTTCATAATAAGATCATTATTCCCCTTCAGAATTGACCCAGACCTTGAAGGAGGGTTCTGAGCCTCGTTACAACTAATTCCTTCTCAAGAGTCAGCCTATCAATTCCCTCATCCCTTTGAATATGTACATGAAGGAGTTTTAGGGTAAATAGACAATTGGAAGCAGTCAATGGCAGTAGGAAATAAAATACCCAAGCTCACTAGCATCAAACAGCAGGGGATATCAACTATGTCAGTGGGACTCACAGAACCCAGAACTTCTGACACTGCACATTAAGTTGTGAGGATATGGTCCTTGCATATACTATGGCTCTGTCATTCTATAGGTATAAAGGTATGTTCTGGCATGGTTTGAGAGGCCTCTGCATAGAGATTAAGTGCTAAGACAGCAGTCTTTTAAGAGGAATGTATCATCTAGTTAAGTAGAAAATTGTTAGGAAACTGTTTTTTAAATATTATTTTGTGTTTTTTTGATGAAGTATTTTATAAAATACAGAAAAGATTTTCAACTTTTTGTTTATATATATATTTTTTCTATTTTTCAAAAATAAGGTAATTATTTTTGTCTTTAGACTTTTGGGCACATTTTTATTTGCATTATATTTTAGAAGTTTAATTTTTGACATTTTATTTATATTTTGATGTATTTTTATTTGCTTATTAATTTTTTACTTATTAGTTAATTTACAACTGTCACCATAAACCTACTATGCAGCCTGAGAATTAGAACACTAACAGCAATTATTATCTACCTATGATGACCCCTCCCCCTCATAAACTTTGTCCCTTGCCTCCTACAATCCAAGGTATGTTTATCATGAATTTTGTGTTATAATTCTCTCCCTTTATTTTAAAAATTAAGATGAAATTCACATAACATAAAATGAACAAGTTTAAAATGTACGAGTTATTGGCATCTAATACATATACAATGTGTGCAGCAATCACCCCTATTTAGTTCCAAAAAATTTTTATTGGAAACAAGTGGAAACCCCATACACATTAAGCAGTTGCTCCTTAGAGTGCCCACATTCTTTGGCTCATAGCCATGCCACAGCAACCCCTGCTTCCATCATCACATCTCCTTCTCTGTTTCTGTTGGTACATCACTTTCTCTGACTCCCAACCTCCTGCTTCCTTCTTATAAGGACTCTCCTGATAACATAAGGCTCAGTTTGATAATCCAGAATAATCTCCTTGTCACTAAATCCTTAACTTAATAACATCTTCAAAGTCTCTTTTGACATGTAAGGTAAGGTATTCACAAGTTCCTGGAATTATAATGTGGATATCTCTCTTGTTGTCATTCACTTGCTAAGTCATGTCCAACTCTGCAATCCCATGGACTGAAGTATGCCAGGCTTCCATGTTGTTCACTATCTCCTGGAGTTTGTTCAAACTCCTATCCATTGAGTTGGTGATGCCATCCAACCATCTCATCCTCTGTCTCTCCCTTCTCCTCCTGCACACAATCTTTCCTAGTACCAGGGTCTTTTCCAATGAGTCAGCCCTTTGCATCAGATAGCCAAAGTATTGGTGCTCCAGCTTCAGCATCAATCCTTCCAATGAATATTCAGAGTTGATTTCCTTTAGGATTGAATGGTTTGATCTCCTTGCAGTCCAAGGGACTCTCGAGAGTCTTCTCCAGCACCACAATTAGAATGCATCAATTCTTTGGACTCAGCCTTCTTTATGGTCCAACTCTCACAACTATACATAACTACTGGAAAAATCATAGCTTTGACTAGACAGACCTTTGTCAGCAAAATGATTTTTAATCATAATCTCTGTTTTTTAATATACCATCTAGGTTCGTCATAGCTTTTCTTCCAAGGAGAAAGCATCTTTTAATTTCATGACTGCAGTCACCATCCACAGTGATTTTGGAGCCCAAGAAAATAAAATCTGCCACTGTTTACATTTTTTCCCCATCTATTTGCAGTGAAATGATGAAACTGGATGCCATGATTTTAATTTTTTGAATGTNCAAGGAGAAAGCATCTTTTAATTTCATGACTGCAGTCACCATCCACAGTGATTTTGGAGCCCAAGAAAATAAAATCTGCCACTGTTTACATTTTTTCCCCATCTATTTGCAGTGAAATGATGAAACTGGATGCCATGATTTTAATTTTTTGAATGTTGAGTTTTATTCCAGCTTTTCCACTCTCCTCTTTTTACCCTCATCAAGAAGCTCTTTAGTTCCTCCTCATTTTTTGCCATTAGAGTGATATCATATGCATATCTGACGTTGATGATATTTCTCCCAGCAATCTTGATTCCAACTTGTGATTCATCCAGCCCAGAATTTTGCATGATGCAGACTGCATAGAAGTTAAATAAGCAGGGTGAAAGTATATAGCCTTGACGTACTCCTTTCCCAATTTTGAACCAGTCTGTTGTTTCATGTCTGGTTCTAATTGTTGCTTCTTGACCTACATGCAGGTTTCTCAGGAGGCAGGTAAAGTGGTCTGGTATTCCCATTTCTTTAAGAACTTTCCAGTTTATTGTGAGCCACACAGTCAAAGGCTTTCACGTAGTCAATGAAGCAGAAATTTTTCTGAAATTCCCTTGTGGACATCTCTGGGGGACCATTATTCAAACCTAATAAAGATGGCATTCTGGCCTCCAAAGATTCACATCTATCCCAAATGCAAAATACATTAGTCACATACCAAGGTTCCCATGTCTCAAAAGCATCAACTCAAGTGCAAAATTTAGCATCCAAATCTCAATAGCTCAAGGGTTTCAAGTCTCATCATTTAAATCATCTAAATTTGGTACAATTGAAACTATGGATTTTATCAATCCTTGGGCAGGATTTATCTCCATCATAGACTTATGAAACTGGAAAAGAAGTTGTCTAATTCCAAATACAATGTTGGAAGGGACACAGGACAGTAGTTAAAGACATTCCCATTTAAAATTGAAGAAAATGGAAGGATAAAAGGAGTAATCAGTTTGGGGCAGTGTTCTGCCTATAGAATTTTGTGAATCCAAGAGTCTTCTTTTATTTGATCCTTTATCCCCTTCAGCCCAAGATGGCAATGTGTCTGCTGGTATAATATTAATCTCAAGAATTTTTTGAGTTACTTGTTTATGTCATAGAGAGCCACTGCCTTAGATACGCTTTCATAGATTTTTTTCCTGGATAATTCCATCTCTGTTCCTGATTTCTGCGGAGATAGGTGAGGATATTCATGTATCTAATACAAAATTTCTTCAAAAAGCTCTCTCTGTGATTGAATACTCTGAATTTTTGATATTTTTAAGGCGTAGGAAAAGGTATTCCAGCTACACACTTGGCTTCCTCACTGGTGGACACTTTATGCTAATTATATCTCCATCATTTATCATCATTTGTAGTCTGGATAGAATTTCCAAATCATCAAGTCTGGTTCCTTGAGACTGAACTGATGTCCCCTCAATTTATCTTTTCCTCTATCATTTCACTCTAAGCAGCAAGAAGAAAACAAGACACACCTTGAATAATTTCTTTGGAAATGTCCTCCACTAATTTCAGTTTCCACATAACTATAGGACATGATTCAACTAAGCTCTCTGCTAATGTAAAACAAGAATCACTGAGCAAAAATGATATAAATTGGACAGAATACATTTCCTCTAAGAATCAGGAACAAGAAAAGAATGCCCTGTTTCACCACTTCTGTTCAATGTAGTGCTGGATATTCCAGCCAGAGAAATTAGACAAGAAAATAAGTTAAAAGACAATCAAATTGTAAAGGAAGAAGTGAAATCATCTTTGTTTGCAGATGACATGATTTTATATGTAGAAAATCCTAATGATTCCACAAAAATGTAGAGCTAGTAACAAAGTTATAAGATATAAAATCTGCATTCAAAAATTAGCAAGTAAGAAAAAAATTCCACCTACAGTAGCACTACAGAGCAAAAAACTAAAAATAAACCTAACCAAGGAAGTGAAAGACATGTGCACAGAAAACAACAACAACAAAAAATTGCTGAAAGAAATTAAAGAAGACATCAAATCATGGAAAGACATCTCTTATTCATGGATGGGAAGATAATAATATCCATATTAGGGTTCTCCAGAATAATAGAATCAACAATATATATATGTATATATGTATTCCATCTATCTACCTAGCTACCTATCTATCTTTCTCTCTATCATTTATATATCAAGAGAAAGAAGGGGAAACGATTTAGCTTAAAGAATTGGTTTACAAAATTTTGGAGATTTTGCAAGTCCCAAATCTTCAGGGTAGACCAGTAGGCTGTATACCAAGGGAAGCGTTTCTGTTCCAGTCTGAAAGCAGTCTTCTTGTATAATTCCTTATTTAGGGGAGGTTGGTCTTTCTCTTTAATGCCTTCAATTGATTGGTTAAGTCTTGTCTATACAATGAAGGGTAATTTGTTTTACTCAAAGTCTAACAATTTAAGCATAAATATTATCTAAACCATACCCTCACAGAGACATTTAGAATAATCCTTAATCAAATATCTGGGTATTGTGGCCTAGTCAAGTTGACACATAAAATTAACTGTCACACTACCCAAAGTGACTTAGAGATTCAATGCAATCTTTATCCAAACCCCAGCAATGTTTTTGCAAAAATAGGAAAATCCATCTTAAGATTCATAGAGAATCTCAAGGGACCCTGAATAGCAAAAATAATCTTGAGAAAGAAAAACAAATTTGGAAGACACATTTCTGATTTCTAAAACTCATTAGAAAGTATTACACATCTAGTTTATCTATTCATCTACTGAAGGACATTTAAGTTATTTCCACCTTTTGGATATTGTGAGTAATGCTGTTCTGAACATGTGTGTAAAATTATCTTTCTAAGTCCTTTCTTTAATTTTTTTTTTTGTGTGTGTGTATGTACCTAGAACTGATATTGCTAGATTACATGGTAAATCTATGTTTAATTTTCTGAGCAATCATCATGGAATTTTCCACAGTGGCTGTACCATTTTACTTTCTCACCAGCAGGGCACAAAGATCTATTTTCTCCACAACCTCATCTATATTTTTTATGTTCTGCTTTACCAAAAAAAAAAAAAGCCACCCTACTGTGTATGAAGAGGTATCTCATTGTGATTTTGATTTTGATTTCCCTACTGACTAGTGAGGGCTTCCCAGGTGGCACTAGTAGTAAAGAAACCACATGCCAGTACAGGAGACATAAGAGACATGGGTTTGATCCCTGGGTCAGGAAGATCCCCTGGAGGAGGAAATGGCAGCCCACTCCAGTATTCCTGCTTGGAGAATCCCAGGGACAGAGAAGCCTGGCAAGCTACAGTTCATAGGGTAACACAGAAGCAGACATAACTGAAGTGGCTTACCACCNTACAGGAGACATAAGAGACATGGGTTTGATCCCTGGGTCAGGAAGATCCCCTGGAGGAGGAAATGGCAGCCCACTCCAGTATTCCTGCTTGGAGAATCCCAGGGACAGAGAAGCCTGGCAAGCTACAGTTCATAGGGTAACACAGAAGCAGACATAACTGAAGTGGCTTACCACCACCACCACTGATTAATGCTGTTAAACACCTTTTCATATACTTATTAGCCATCGGTACAACTAAACTGAAGAAATGTTTATTCATGTCTTTTGTCCATTTAAAAAATTGGGCTATTTGCCTTTCGTTCTTAAGTTATAGGTGCCCTTTATATATTTTGAATGTTAATTTATTATCAGATAAAGGATTTGCAAATATTTTCTCCAGTTTTGTGGTTTGCCTTTTTATTT
The DNA here is from genome assembly GCA_006410675.1 of Oreotragus oreotragus. Lineage (NCBI taxonomy): Eukaryota > Metazoa > Chordata > Mammalia > Artiodactyla > Bovidae > Oreotragus > Oreotragus oreotragus. Next base: position 163,586 of record SJYX01006301.1, on the reverse strand, counting down.
TGTTGATAGTGTCCTTTGGTGTACAAAGTTTTCCAGTTTGATGAAGTATCTATTGTTTTGGTGTGACCTATACTTTGTTGTCATATCTAATAAATGGTTGCTAAATTCAGTGTCATGAGGCTTTACCACTTTTCTTCTCTAAGCATTTTATGATTTTATCTCTTATGTATAAACCTTTCGTTCATTTTGAGTTAATTTTTGTTATATGGTGTTAGGTAAGAGTCCAACCTTATATTTACACGTAGATCCTCATTTTCAGAGCATTATTTGAAAAGTCTCCAATATTCACTGCAGCACTATTTACAATAGCTAGAACATGGAAGCAACCTAGATGTCTATCAGCAGATGAATGGATAAGGAAGTTGTGATACATATACACAATGAAATATTACTCAGCTATAAAAAAGAACACATTTGAGTCAGTTCTAATGAGGTGGATGAAGCACTGTTTATAATAGCCAGGACATGGAAACAACCTAGATGTCCATCAGCGGATGAATGGATAAGAAAGCTGTGGTACATATACACAATGGAGTATTACTCAGCCATTAAAAAGAATACATTTGAATCAGTTCTAATAAGATGGATGAAACTGGAACCGATTATACAGAGTGAAGTAAGCCAGAAAGAAAAACACCAATACAGTATACTAACACATATATATGAAATTTAGAAAGATAGTAATGAGGACCCTGTATGCAAGAGAGCAAAAGAGACACAGATGTGTAGAGTGGACTTTTGGACTCTGAGGGAAAGGGAGAGGGAGAGGTTGGGATGATTTGGGAGAATAGCATTGAAATATGTATATTATCATCTAAGAAATGAATTGCCAGTCTATGTTCGATGCAGGATGCAGGATGCTTGGGGCTGGTGTATGGGGATGATCTGGAGGGATGATGTGGGGTGGGAGGTGGGAGGGGAGTTCATGTTTGGGAGTCCGTGTACACCTGTGGCGGATTCATGTCAATGTATGCCAAAACCAATACAGTACTGTAAAGTAAAATAAAGTAAAAATAAAAATTTAATTAAAAAAAAAGGAAAGAAAAAGTAAGAGATTTACAAAAAAAATCTACTTCTGCTTCATTGACTATGCTAAAGCCTTTGATTATGTGGATCACAACAAACTGTGGAACATTCTTAAAGAGATGGGAATACCAGACCACATTACCTGCCTCTTGAGAAATCTGTATGCAGGTCAAGAAGCAACAATTAGAATGGGACATGGAACTACATAGTTCAAAATTGGGAAAGGAGTACATAAAGACTGTATATTGTCACCCTACTTGTTTAACTGTGCAAAGTACATCTATGCAGAGTACATCATGCAAAACACTGGGCTGGATGAAGCAGAAACTGGAATCAAGATTGTTGCAAGAAATTTCAATAACCTCAGATATGCAGATGACACCATCCTTATGGCAGAAAATGAAGAACAAAAGACCCTCTTGATGAAAAGGAAAGAGGAGAGTGGAAAAGCTGGCTTAAAACTCAACATTCAAAAAACTAAGATCATGGCATCCATTCTCATCACTTCATGGCAAATAGATGGGAAACAATGGAAACAGTGACAGACTTTATTTTCTTGGGCCTCAAAGTCACTGCAGAGCATTGCTGCAGCCATGAAATTAAAAGATGCTTGCTCCTTGGAGGAAAGCTGTGACAAAATTTTTTAGACAGCATATTAAAAGGCAGAGAAATTATTTTGCTAGCGATGGTCCATCCAGTCAAAGCTATGGTTTTTCCAGTAGTCATGTATGGATGTGAGAGTTGGGCCATAAAGAAAACTGAGCACTGCTGAATTGATGCTTTTGAACTGTGGTATTGGAGAAGACTCTTGAGAGTCCCTTGGACATCAAGGAGATCCAACCAGTCCATCCTAAAGGAAATCAACCCTGATTTGAAGAGCCAGTTCATTGAAAAAGACTTTGATGCTGGGAAAGATTGAGGGCAGGAGGAGAAGGGACAACAGAGGATGAGATGGTTGGATGGCATCACTAACTCAATGAACATGAGTTTGAGTAATCTCTGGGTGATGGTGAAGGACAAGGAAGCCTGGAGTGTTGTAGTCCATGGGGTTGCAAAGAGTTGACACAACTGAGAGACTGAACAACAACAACAATTTTGATTTTTATTCATTTCAAAGTATTTTCTAATTTTTCTTGTTATTTCTTCTTTGAATCATTGGTTGTTGAAATGTTTGAATTCTACAAATTTCTGAATTTTAAATTTCCCTCTCTTGTCATTCAAATAACACAATTTGTATGTTAATCTTTTTTTAATATATACATTTATTTTAATTGGAGGTTAATTACTTTACAATACTGTATTGGTTTTGCCATACTAAACACCAATACGGTATGTTAATCTTTTTAAATTTTGTTGATATTTGCTATATGGTCTAACATGCAATCTATTCTGGGGAACGCTCCATGTACCCTTCAGAAGAATAGGTAGTCTGCTAATGTTGGGTTCAGTGTTTTGTCTAAGTCTGTTAGATGTAGTTGACTTCTAATTTTGTTGAAGTCTTCTATTTCCTTACGGGTTTTCTGCCATGTCGTCTTAATCATTTTTCAATATGATGTATTTATCACTTCAGTTAGTTTGGAATTGTCTATTTCTTCCTTCCATTTCTTTAATTTTTTGCTTCATGTATTTTAGGGCTCTGTTGTCAGGTGTGTGTTTATTTATGATTGTTACATCTCCTTGATAGCTGTCTCTTATACACATCTAATGGCTGATTCATGTTGATGTATGGCAAAAGCCACTATGATACTGCAAAGTAATTAGACTTCAATTAAAATAAATAGATTAATTTAAAAAGAAAAAAAATCATTTAAAAAGTCTCTTTCTTCTTTTAATGTTCTCAGCTCCCTTTCTGAAAAGCATTTGACCATATATTAATATATAAGGGTTATTTCTGGTTCTCTGTTGTATTCCAGCTTGGTGTGTCTTTATATCAGTACCACACTCCTTTTATTATTATAGCTTTGTAGTAAATTTTATAACCAAGTAGTATGAGTTCTCCAATTTTTTTTCAATATATTTTTTTGGAGGTTTAGATTTCCTTGCTCTTTTATATGAAATTTAGGATGGATGTTTATATTTCTGCAAATGTTATTGGTATTTTGACAGAGATTGCATTAAATCTTAAGATTGCTTTGATTAGTATGGAGTAGATAATAATATTGTCTTTCAATATGAACTTCACCAAAGTTCTGCCTCTCTGGAGGACACTAAGACAGATGCATTACATTGTTTGATTTTCATATGTTAAACCACTCTTGCATTCCATGGATAAATCTCACTTGGTCAATGGTATATAATCCTTTGGCTATGTGGATGAATTCAGTTTGCTTGTATTTTTAAGGGTATTTGCTCAATATTCATAAGAAATATTGATCTGTAGTTTTCTTTCTTGCACTATCTGACTTTAGTATTGGAGTAATGCTGGTCTTATAGAATGAGTTAGGAAGTGTGCTCTCCTCTTCAATTTTATGGAAGAGTTTGGAAAGGATTGGTGTTAAGTTTTCCTTAAATGTTTGATACAATTCTCCAATGAGGTGACCTAGTCCAGGGCTTTTCTTTTTGGGGAGGATTTTAGATTAGTGTTTCAATATCTTTAGTCATTATAGGTATACTGAAATTTTCTATTTCTTCTTGATTCAGTCTTGGTAGTTAATGTGTTTCTATATATTTGTCAAATTAACCTAGATTTTTCTCTCTTTTTTTTTGCATAAAATTGTTTGTAGTACCTACTTATAGTCCCTTATTTCTATAAACTTAGTAGTAGTATTCTTATTTACATTTCTGATTTTACTTCTATGAGTGTTGTCTGTTTTTTAAGTCAGTGTAGCTATTGGTCTTCGATTTTGTTTATCTTTTTGTTAAACCCAAATTTTAGTTTTATTGATTTTTCTCTAATGTTTTTGCTTTTGTCTGTATTATATATTTCTGTTCTAATCTTTATCATTTTTATCCTTCTGCTAGCCTTAGATTTAGGTTTTCTTTTTCCTTGATGTGTAAATTGAGACAGTTGTCTTGAGATCTTTTTATTTCTTATGTAAGGATTTACAGCTATAAATATTTCTTAAACTACTGCTTTTTCTCCTTTCCATAAGTCGTGGTATGTTGTATTACCATTTTTATTTGTGTTAAGATATTTTCTAATTTCTTTTGTGATATCTTCTTTGATCCACTGGTTCTTTAAGGTTGTGTTATTTAATGTCTACATATTTGTGAATTTTACAGTTATTGATTTCTAGTTTCATTCTGTTGTCATCAGAACAGATACTTTGCATGATTTCAATCATTCTAAATTTATTGAGTTGGTTTGTGGCCTAGCAAATGGTCTATCCTGACCAATTTATAAAATATCATGTGCCCTTGAGAAAAATATGTATTCCGTTATTTTGTTCTGTATATGTGTGTTGTTCTGTATATGTATGTTAACTTCAATGGTATATAGGATTGACCAAATCTTCAATTTCCTTATTGATATTCTATGTAGTTGTTTGATTCATTTTGGAAAGTGAAGTATTGAAGTCTCTCACTAGTATTTTGAATTGTCCTTTCAATTTTGTCAATGTTTGTTTCATATGTTTTGGAGTTCTGATGTTTAGGGCACACATGATTATAACTATTTTATGTTCATGGTAAACTGATTTTTTTTCTCAATGTATAGTGTCTTTGCCTTTTCAACAGTTTTATACTTAAAGTATATTTTGTCTTATTACAATAGCCACTCCAGATTTCTTTTCATTGCTGCACTGAATATCCATCCTTTCATTTTCAAACTATATGTGTCCTTATAGCTAAAATGAATCTCTTATAATATGCATATAACTAGATCATGTTTTTATTAATCCATTCTACCTTTTGATTTGGCAGTTTAACCTGTCTATAATTAAAGAAACTGCTTATAGGAAAGGGCATATTATTGCCAGATTTATTAATAATTTGCTGTATATATTATAATTTCCCCTCAGTTTTGCAAGGTGAAAGGAGTTTTTGTCATGATGGTGCAAGACAATGTAAATGTACTTAATACCACTGAACCTTTCATTTAAAATGATTAAGATGGTAAATTTTTATGTTATCTATATTTTACCATTAGCAAATAAGAGAATTATGATAATGCCTACCAGAGGTCAAAGCTGGGTTTAGAAATCAAATTGTTAACATAGAGAAAGCAGAGGAATTCCAGAAAAACATCTACCTCTGTTTCATCGACTATGCTAAAGTCTTTCACTGTGTGGATCATAACAAACTGTGGAAAGCTCTGAAAGAGATGGGAATACCAGACCATCCTACCTATCTCCTGAGAAACCTGTATGTGGGTCAAGAAGCAACAGAACCCTGTATGGAACAACTGATTGGTTGAGGATTGAGAAAGGAGTATGACAGGGCTATCTGTTGCCACCCTGCTTATTTAACCTATACACGGAGTACATCATGAAAAAAGCCAGGCTGGATGAGTTACAATCTGGAATCAAGATAGGTGGGAGAAACATCAATAACCTCAGATGTGCAGATGATACCATTCTAGTGGCAGAAACTGAAGAGTAACTAAAAAAATCTCTCGATGACGGTGAAGAAAGAATGTGAAAAAGCTGGCTTAAAACTAAATATTAAAAACAACAACAACAACAAAAACACTAACATCATGGCATCTTGCCCCATCACTTCATGGCAAATAGAAGGGGAAAATGTGAAAACAGTGACAGATTTCCTCTTTCTGGGCTCTAAAATCACTGTGTATGGTGACTGCAGCCATGAAATCAGAAGGCATTTGCTTCTTGGCTGGAAAGCTATAACAAACCTAAACAGTGTGTTGAAAGGCAGAGACTTCACTTTGCTGACGAAGGTACGTATAGTCAAGGCTAATGGTCTTACCAGTGGTCACATGCAGTTATGAGAGCTGGACCATAAAGAAGGCATGGCATCGAAAAATTGATACCTTTGAAATGTGGTGCTGGAGAAGACTCCTGAGAGTCCCTTGGATAGCAAAGAGATCAAATCAGTCAATCTGAAAGGAAATCAACCCTTAATACTCACTGGAAAGATTGATGCTGAAGCTGAAACTCTAGTATTTTGGTCACCTGATGTGAACATCAGACTCACTGGAAAAGTCCCTGCTGCTGGGAAAGATTGAAGGCAGAATGAGAAGAGGGTGTCAGAGGATGAGATGGCTGGATGGCATCACTGATCCATTGGAAATGCACTTAAGCAAACTTTGGGAGATAGTGAGGGACAGGGAATCTTGGCATGCTACAGTCCATAAGGTCACACAACTGGGCGACTGAACAATAACCTTGTAGGATTGTTGTTAAATGACTTTTATGTATACCCAATACCTTTTTGTCCCTCATTTCTTCCATTATGACATTCATTTGCATTTGGTTGATTTTTTTTTATTGATGCACTTTGATTCTATTTCCTTTTCTGTGTGATTTATAGATGTCAATTGTGATTGACATGGGAATTATATACATATATAATATCTTGAAGTTGCAATAATCAATTTTGAATTTAGTATCAACTTTAAGTTGAATCACATACAAAACTCTACTCCTTTACAACTATACCATCCAAATTTATGTTATTTATATCCCTAATAACATCTTTATTATTGTATACCTATTCAATTAAAATAAATATATTTATATTAAAAAATAAAAAAATAAAAATATTTTTATTTTCACACGGGGAAAAAAAAAGAAAGATTTATATATATATTTAAGAATTTGTCTTTTAAGACCAGGAGAAAATAAAAAGTAAAAGTCAAAATTATAAAAGTCCTTGTTTTTATATTTGCTAGTGTAGTTACATGTAACAGAGATATCTCTATCTTCACAGGGCTCTGAATTGCTGTCTAACATTCTTTTATCTAAGTCTGAAGGTCTCTCTTATGTAGTTATTTTAGGGAAGACATAATGGTAATACATTGCCTCAGCTGGTGTTCATGTGAGAATATCTCAATTTACCTCTCATTCTTAAAGAGAATTTTTGAGAGACAGAGAGTTCTTAGTTGATAGTTTTTCTTTCAGCACTTTAAATATATAATCCTACCAACTTCTGGCCTCCAAGATTTCCACTGAGAAATCAGATTATAATCTAATTTGTGATCTCTTGACAAGTCTCTTTTCTCTTGATGCCTATAAGACACTTTTTGTCTTTCAATAATTTGATTATATATCTCAAAGTGGGTCTTGGGTGTTTTCAATTTAGAGTTACTTGAGATTGGATTCCTAGCTTCAAGCCTTTCCTCAACTTTAGGATATTCTCTGCTATTAGATCTTCAAATAGCCTCTTTGCACCTTTCTCTCTCCATCTTTTGGGACATCCATAGCGCATATATTAATCCATTTGATAATTTTCCTTAAATTTCTTATACCCTGGTTCCTTTCTTATTTCTTTTAACTTTCTGTTCCTCAGACTCAATAATTTCAAATGTCCTATTTTCAAGTTGGCTGATTCTGTCTTCTGTAACTTCAAAAGTGTGATGAGCCATTTAGTGAATATTTCAATGCAGTTATTGTATTATATCTACTACTGTGGGCAAGAATCCCTTAGAAGAAATGGAGTAGCCATCATACTCAGCAAAAGAGTTGCAGTACTTGGATGCAAGCTCAAAAATGACAGAATGATTTCTGCTCATTTCCAAGGCAAAACATTCAGTATCACAGTAATCCAAGTCTATGCCCCAACTAGTAATGCTGAAGGAGCTGAAGTTGAATGGTTCTATGAAGATCTACAAGATTTTCTAGAACTAACACGCCAAAAAGATGTCTTTTTCATTACAGGGGACTTGAATGCAAAAGAAGGAAGTCAAGAAACACCTGGACTAAAAGGCAAATTTGGCCTTGGAGTACAAAATGAAGCAGGGCAAAGGCTAGTAGTATTTTGTCAAGAGAACGCACTGGTCATAGTAAACACCCTCTCCCAACAACACAAGAGAAGACTCTACACATGGACATCACCAGATGATCAATACCGAAATCAGACTTATTATATTCTTTGCAGCCAAAGATGGAGAAGCTCTGTACAGTCAGCAGAAACAAGACCGGAAGCTGACTGTGGCTTAGATCATGAACTCCTTATTGCCAAATTCAGAGTTAAATTGAAGAAAGTAGGAAAAACCACTAGAATGTTCAGGTATGACCTAAAGCAAATCCCTTACGATTATACAGTGTAAGTGACAAATAAATTCAAGGGATTAGATCTGATAGTCAAAATGCCTGAAAAACTATGGATGGAGGTTCGTGACATTGTACAGGAGGCAGTGATCAAAACCATACCCAAGAAAAAGAAATGAAAAAAAGCAAAATGGTTGTCTGAGGAGGCCTTACAAATAGCAGAGAAAAGAAGAGAAGTGAAAGACAAAGGAGAAAAGGAAAGATATAGCCATTTGAATGCAGAGTTCCAAAGAATAGCAAGGAGAGATAAGAAAGCCTTCCTCAGTGGTCAGTGCAAAGAAATAGAGGAAAAAAATAGAATGGGAAAGACTAGAGATCTCTTAAAGAAAATTAGAGATACCAAGGGATTTTTTTTTATTGATGCACTTTGATTCTATTTCCTTTTCTGTGTGATTTATAGATGTCAATTGTGATTGACATGGGAATTATATACATATATAATATCTTGAAGTTGCAATAATCAATTTTGAATTTAGTATCAACTTTAAGTTGAATCACATACAAAACTCTACTCCTTTACAACTATACCATCCAAATTTATGTTATTTATATCCCTAATAACATCTTTATTATTGTATACCTATTCAATTAAAATAAATATATTTATATTAAAAAATAAAAAAATAAAAATATTTTTATTTTCACACGGGGAAAAAAAAAGAAAGATTTATATATATATTTAAGAATTTGTCTTTTAAGACCAGGAGAAAATAAAAAGTAAAAGTCAAAATTATAAAAGTCCTTGTTTTTATATTTGCTAGTGTAGTTACATGTAACAGAGATATCTCTATCTTCACAGGGCTCTGAATTGCTGTCTAACATTCTTTTATCTAAGTCTGAAGGTCTCTCTTATGTAGTTATTTTAGGGAAGACATAATGGTAATACATTGCCTCAGCTGGTGTTCATGTGAGAATATCTCAATTTACCTCTCATTCTTAAAGAGAATTTTTGAGAGACAGAGAGTTCTTAGTTGATAGTTTTTCTTTCAGCACTTTAAATATATAATCCTACCAACTTCTGGCCTCCAAGATTTCCACTGAGAAATCAGATTATAATCTAATTTGTGATCTCTTGACAAGTCTCTTTTCTCTTGATGCCTATAAGACACTTTTTGTCTTTCAATAATTTGATTATATATCTCAAAGTGGGTCTTGGGTGTTTTCAATTTAGAGTTACTTGAGATTGGATTCCTAGCTTCAAGCCTTTCCTCAACTTTAGGATATTCTCTGCTATTAGATCTTCAAATAGCCTCTTTGCACCTTTCTCTCTCCATCTTTTGGGACATCCATAGCGCATATATTAATCCATTTGATAATTTTCCTTAAATTTCTTATACCCTGGTTCCTTTCTTATTTCTTTTAACTTTCTGTTCCTCAGACTCAATAATTTCAAATGTCCTATTTTCAAGTTGGCTGATTCTGTCTTCTGTAACTTCAAAAGTGTGATGAGCCATTTAGTGAATATTTCAATGCAGTTATTGTATTATATCTACTACTGTGGGCAAGAATCCCTTAGAAGAAATGGAGTAGCCATCATACTCAGCAAAAGAGTTGCAGTACTTGGATGCAAGCTCAAAAATGACAGAATGATTTCTGCTCATTTCCAAGGCAAAACATTCAGTATCACAGTAATCCAAGTCTATGCCCCAACTAGTAATGCTGAAGGAGCTGAAGTTGAATGGTTCTATGAAGATCTACAAGATTTTCTAGAACTAACACGCCAAAAAGATGTCTTTTTCATTACAGGGGACTTGAATGCAAAAGAAGGAAGTCAAGAAACACCTGGACTAAAAGGCAAATTTGGCCTTGGAGTACAAAATGAAGCAGGGCAAAGGCTAGTAGTATTTTGTCAAGAGAACGCACTGGTCATAGTAAACACCCTCTCCCAACAACACAAGAGAAGACTCTACACATGGACATCACCAGATGATCAATACCGAAATCAGACTTATTATATTCTTTGCAGCCAAAGATGGAGAAGCTCTGTACAGTCAGCAGAAACAAGACCGGAAGCTGACTGTGGCTTAGATCATGAACTCCTTATTGCCAAATTCAGAGTTAAATTGAAGAAAGTAGGAAAAACCACTAGAATGTTCAGGTATGACCTAAAGCAAATCCCTTACGATTATACAGTGTAAGTGACAAATAAATTCAAGGGATTAGATCTGATAGTCAAAATGCCTGAAAAACTATGGATGGAGGTTCGTGACATTGTACAGGAGGCAGTGATCAAAACCATACCCAAGAAAAAGAAATGAAAAAAAGCAAAATGGTTGTCTGAGGAGGCCTTACAAATAGCAGAGAAAAGAAGAGAAGTGAAAGACAAAGGAGAAAAGGAAAGATATAGCCATTTGAATGCAGAGTTCCAAAGAATAGCAAGGAGAGATAAGAAAGCCTTCCTCAGTGGTCAGTGCAAAGAAATAGAGGAAAAAAATAGAATGGGAAAGACTAGAGATCTCTTAAAGGAAATTAGAGATACCAAGGGAACATTTCATGCAAAGATGGGCACAATAAAGGATAGAAATGGTCCAGACCTAATAGAAGAAGCAGATATAAAGAAGTGATGGCAAGAATACACAGAAGAACTGTACAAAAAAGATTTTCATGACTGAGATAACCACGATGGTGTGATCACTCACCTAGAGCCAAACATCCTAGAATGTGAAGTCAAGTGAGCCTTACGAAGTATCAGTACAAACAAAGCTAGTGGAGGTGATGGAACTCCAGTTGAGCTATTTCAAAATCTGAAAGATGATGCTGTGAAAGTGCTGCACTCAATATGCCAGCAAATTTGGAAAACTCAGCAGTGGCAAAAGGACTGGAAAAGGTCAGTTTTCATTCCAGTCTCAAAGAAAGGCAATGCCAATGAATGCTCAAAGTACTGCACAATTACACTCATCTCACACACTACCAAAGTAATGCTAAAAATTCTGCAAGCTAGGCTTCAACAGTACCGTGAACTTCCAGATGTTCAAGCTGGATTTAGAAAAGGCAGAGGAACCAGAGATCAAATTGCCAGCATTCGTTGGATCATCAAAAAAGCAAGAGAATTCTAGAAAAACATCTGCTTTATTGACTATGCCAAAGCCTTTGACTGTGTGGATCACAACAAACTGGAAAATTCTTAAAGAGATAGGAATACCAGACCACATTACCTGCCTCCTTAGAAATCTGTATGCAGATCAAGAAGCAACAGCTAGAACTGGACATGGAGCAACAGACTGGGTCCAAATTGGGAAAGGAGTATGTCAAGGCTGTATATTGTCACCTTGCTTATTTAACTTCTATGCGAAGTACATCATGCGAAATGCTGGGCTGGATGAAGCACAAGCTGCAATCATGATTGTCGGGAGAAATATCAATAACCTTAGATATGCAGATGACACCACCCTTATAGTAGAAAGTGAAGAGGAACTAAAGACTCTCTTGATGAAAAGGAAAGAGGAGAGTGGAAAAGCTGGCTTAAAGTTCAACATTCAAAAAACAAAGATAATGGCATCCATTCCCATCACTTCATGGCAAATAGATGGGAAACAATGGAAACAGTGACAGACTACATTTTGGGGCTGCAAAGTCACTGCAGAGTATTGCTGCAGTGATGAAATTAAAAGATGCTTGCTCCTTGGAGGAAAAGCTGTGACAAAATAGACAGCGTATTAAAAAGCACAGACATTACTTTGCCAACAAAGGTCCCTCTAGTCAAAGCTGTTGACTAGAGGTTTCTCCAGTAGCCACGTATTGATGTGAGTTGGACCATAAAGAAAAATGAGCACCACAGAATTGATGCTTTTGAACTGTGGTGTTGGAGAAGTTTCTTGAGAGTCCTTTGGACAGCAAGGAGATCCAGCCAGTCCATCCTAAAGGAAATCAGCCCTGAATATTCATTGGAAGGACTGATGCTGAAGCTGAAACTACAATACTTTGGCCACCTGTTGCAAAGAACTGACTCATTGGAAAAGACCCTGATGCTGGGAAAGACTGAAGGCAGGAGGAGAAGGGGATGACAGAGGACGAGATGGTTGGGTGGCATCACTGGATCAAGGCACATGATTTTGAGTAAACTCTGAGAGTGGGTGATGAACAGGGAAGCCTGGCCTGCTGCAGTCAGTCCATGTAGTCACAAAGTGTCAGACACTACTGAGCAGCTTAACTGAACTGAACTAATTATATTTTCTAGCTCCAGAATTTCTGTTTTGGGCCTTTTTATAATTTCTTTCTCATTTTTTATATTCTCATAGTATCCTATAGTATCCCTTTAGTTTTTTTTTGTACATGTTTTCCTTTAGGTCTTTGAGCATTTTTAAGATAGTTGTCTTAAAGTCAAAGACATTAAATCTTATGCCTGTGTTTCTTCAGTAACAATTTTTTGCCACAGTAAAGAATTTGAATAGACCATGTTTTACTGTTTGCTTGTATGCTTTGTGATATTTTTTAAAGTTGAGTATTTAGAAATCAGCCACTTTTCCCAGTCTTTCCAAAGTGGCTCTGCCAGGGTAATTCTTCACTAATTAGCTCGATGTGTTCTGAGTCTTTGCATCAGCCTGAGGGAAAACTTATGGGATCTTTTCTAGCATGTGTCTTCCTTGAGCCTCTGTGTGCCTTTTTTGACTTTCACCATATACATTGTTGCTTTTAAATATCTTGATTTTCCAAAGGGTTTCTTCAATCTTGATTTTTCCTTGGAGGCTTAGATCATCTATTGTGTGTTTCTACACTCAATCTCTTGCCCCAGGTGTTTGCAGATCTTCATCTTCCTGTAGCTCCAAGCATTCAATGCATCTCCTCACCTGAGATCCAAATTAGGCAAAACAGAGTCCTTCAGGAAACCCTGAGACAGGTTGCTGCTGCTGCTAAGAGTTGCTTCAGTCGTGTCCAACTCTGTGCGACTCCATAGATGGCAGCCTACCAGGCTCCTCCATCCATGGGATTTTCCAGGCAAGATTACTGGAGTGGGGTGCCATTGCCTTCTCCTGAGACAGGTTGCTGCTGCTGCTGCTAAGTCACTTCAGTCGTGTCCGACTCTGTGTGACCCCATAGACGGCATCCCACCAGGCTCCCCCATCCCTGGGATTCTCCAGGCAAGAATACTGGAGTGGGTTGCCATTTCCTTCTCCAATGCATGAAAGAGAAAAGTGAAAGTGAAGTCGCTCAGTCTGTCCGACTGTTAGCGACCCCATGGACTGCAGCCCACCAGGCTCCTCCATCCATGGGATTTTCCAGGCAAGATTACTGGAGTGGGGTGCCATTGCCTTCTCCTGAGACAGGTTAGAACATAGCAAATAAAATCTGCTCTGCATACCAATATGGTTTGAAGGACAGAATTTGGAACTGTTCTGCAGCCTTCTCCACACCATGACTACACCATACCAGGGAGGGGTGAGACAAATGTGAACACTGAGCAGTTTCCAATTATATCCCTCAAACCAGATTGTTAAGCAGAGCAGATTTTATTTGCCACGGTGGCTCAGTGGTTAAAGCGTCTGCCTCCAATGTGGGAGAACCGGGTTCAACCCCTGGATCGGGAAGATCCCCTGGAGAAGGAAATGGCAATCCACTCCAGTATTCTTGCCTGGAGAATCCCATGGACGGAGAAGCCTAGTAGGTTACGGTCCATGGGGTTGCAAAGAGTCGGACACGACTGAGCGACTTCACCTTCACCAACCTGTATGACTGAGTGACTGAACTGAACTGAACTGAATCTGTCTCAGGGTTCCCTGAAGAAAATGATAAATGTTGGAGAGGGTGTGGAGAACAGGGAATGCTCTTGCTCTGTTGGTGAGGGTGCAAATTGATACAGCCATTATGGAAAACAGTATGGAGATTCCTTTAAAGATTAGGAATAAAACTACCATATGACCCAGCAACCCTACTACTGGGCATATACCCTGAGGAAACCACAATTGAAACCATAATTGAAAAAGACACATATACCCCAATATTCATTGTAGCACTATTTACAATAGCTAGGATATGGAAGCAACCTAAATGTTTGCTGACAGATGAATGGATAAAGAAGTTGTACATATACACAATGGAATATTACTCAGCCATAAAAAGGAGCACATTTGAGTCAGTTCTAATGAGGTGGATGAACATAGAGCCTATTATACAGATTGAAGTAAGTCAGAAAGAGAGACAAATATTGCATATTAATACATACATATGGAATCTAGAAAGATAGTATTGACGATCCCATTTGCAGGGCAGCAAAGGAGATGTAGACATAAAGAATGGACTTTTAGACACAGTGGGGGAAGGAGAGGGTGGGATGACTTGAGAGAATAGCATTGAAATGTATACATTACTGTATGCAAAACAGAGAGACTTTTCTTCATTCAGCAAAATGCCCTTGAGTTACATCCAAGTTGTTGTATCAATAAATAACTTATTTCTATTTATGCTCAGTAGTATTCAACAGTTTGAATGTACCATCATTTGTTTAATTCACCTGTTGAGGGCGTACAAACTCTTTCCAAGTTTTTGCTATTACAAATAAAGCTGCTATAAATATCTGCATATGTTTTTGTGTGAAAATCAATTTTTATTTCTCTGGAATAAATGCCTAGGCATGAAATAGTGGGTCCTATGGTAGTTTCCCAGTTAATAAGAAACTGCCAGACTGTTTCCTAACATAATTCCAACATTTTGATTTTCATCAATAATTTTTGAGTTATACTGCTTCTCTTTATCATTATCACCATTTGCTGTTGGCATTATTTTCTTTATAGCTATCTGATAGGTATATAGTGACCCCTCATTATGAGTTATTTAAATAACACATATATTGAGATGTAATTCACATACCATATAATTAACCATTTAAAGTGTACAATTCAGTGGGTTTTAGTATATTTACAAAGTTTTGCAAGCCTTACCATAATCGATTTTGGAATATATTCAACAACACAAAAATAGCTTGCAGGCACATTGGTGGTTATTCCCTTCCATTTCCCCCACTCACCCTCACTCCAGTTCTAAGCACCTTATTTTTATCCCCACAGATTTGGAGAACTATAAGGATTTCTTATAAATGGAAGCATATGAAAAGTGGTCTTGTGTGTCTGCTTCTTTCATTTAGCATAAGGTTTCCAAGGTTCATACATGTTTTAGCATATATGAGTACTTCATTGCATCTTATGGTGGTAAAATACAAAATAACATCAATTTTACCATTTTATTCATTTAAAAATATACATTTCAATGTCGTTTACAGCATTGGCAAGATGTGTAGCTATCACCATTATCTAGGTTCAGAACGTTTCATCAATCCAAATGGAAGCCCTGTAACAATTAAGTAGTCATTGCCCATTCTCCTTTTTCCTCAGCCTAAGTCAACTGCTAATCAATTTTCTGTCTTTAGAAATTAGCTTATTCTAGATATTTCACATAAATGAAATTCTTCAATATGTGGTTTTCTGGTGTCTAGTTCTTTCACTTAGAATGTTTTCAAAGTTTTTCCATGTGTTAGCATATACCTCGTTGCCTTTTATGGCTGAATAATATTCCATTGAATGGATAAACCATATTGTGCTTATCCATTCTTCCAATAATGGACATTTAGGATGTTTCCACCTTCGGCCGTTGTGAATGGTGCTGAGGTGAATATTTGTGTAAAAGTTTATGTTCAAACACCTCTGTTAAATTCTTTAAGGTAAAAACTTAGGAGTGAAATTACTGAGTATAAGGAAATTCTAAGTTTAATGTCTTGAGGAAGAGCTGTTTAAACAGCGGTTGCACCATTTTACATTACAATCAACAACAGAGAAAGATTCCAATTTCTCCATATCCTCAACAACACTTATTTTCTGATTTTTAAAACAAGAACCATCTTAGTGGATATGAAGTGGTGTTTCATTGTGGTTTTGATGGCATTTCCATTAATGAATAACGATGTTGCACATTTTTAAAGTATTTATTGGTTATTTGTATATAGGATACAAATATATGTTCAAGTTCCTCTTGCTATTATTTAATTGGATTATTTCTATTTTGTTCTTTTTTGTAGCTTATGCTTTTAGTGTCATATGTAAGAATCCACTGTTAAATCCATAAGTATTTACCCTTATGCTTTCTCTTCAATTATATAGTTTTCCCTCATATTTATACTTCTGATTCATTTTGAGTTACTTTCTGTATATAGTGTAAGGTAACAGTCCAACTTCATTGTAAAGTTTTGAATGTGACAATGCATTTATGAAGAGACTTTACTTTCCCCATTGAATGTTCTTGGAAGCCCCGTTAAAAATCAGCTGATCATATGGGATATTCCTTGCAGTCCAGTGGTTAAGATTCTTTGAAACCAATGCAGGTGGCATGGTTTAATCCCTGGTTGGAGAATTTAGGTCCCATATGCCACATGGTGTAGCAAAAATAAAGAACCAAACAACAAACCAAACCAAAACAAAATCAAATGATCATGGATCTATGGGTTTATTTCTGGAATCTCAACCATTTAAAAAATGACGGAGTGATCTCTGTTCATTTCCAAGGCAAACCATTCAATATCACGGTAATCCAAGTCTATGCCCCAAAGATTAATGTCAAAGAAGCTGAAATTGAATACTTCTATGAAGACCTATAAGACCTCCTAGAACTAACACCCCCAAATGATGTCCTTTTCATCATAGGGAACTGGAATGCAAAAGGAGGAAGTCAAGTGACACCTGGAGTAACAGGCAAGTTTGGCTTTGGAGTACAAAATGAAGCAGGGCAAAGGGTAACAGAGTTTTGACAAGACAATGCACTGGTCATAACAAACACCCTCTTCCAACAGCATGAGAGATGATTGTACACATGAACATTACCAGATGGTCAACACCAAAATCAGATTGACTGTATTCTTTGCAGCCAAAGATGGAGAAGCTCTATACAGTCAGCAAAAACAAGACTGGGAGCTGAATGTGGTTAAGATAATGAACTCCATATTGCAAATTTAGACAAATTGAAGAAAGTAGGAAAATCACTAGGCCATTCAGGAATGACCTAAATCAAATCCCTTGTGACTATACAGTGGAAGTGACAAAAGATTCAAGGGATTAGACCTGATAGGCAGAGTGCTTGAGGAACTATGGATGGAGGTTCATAACATTGTACAGGAGGGGGTGATCAAAACCATTCCCAATAAAAAGAAATACAAAAAGGCAAAATGGTTGTCTGAGTAGGTCTTACAAATAACTCAGAAAAGTGAAAGGCAAAGGAGAAAAGGAAAGAAATATCCATCTGAATGCAGAATTCCAGAGAATATTAAGGGGAAATAAGAAAGCCTTCCTAAATGATCAGTCAGTGAAGTTGCTCAGTCATGTCTGACTCTTTGTGATCCCATGAACTGTAGCCTACCAGGCTCCTCCATCCATGGAATTTTCCAGGCAAGAGTACTGGAGTGGATTGCTATTTCCTTCTCCAGGGGACCTTCCCGACCCAGGGATTGAACCCAGGTCTCCCAAATTGAAAAGCTTTACCATCTGAGCTACCAGGGAAGCCCTTAAGTGATCAATGAAAAGAAAGAGAGGAAAACAATAGAATGGGAGGGATGATTTGGGAGAATAGCATTGAAATATGTATACTATCATGTAAGAAATGAATTGCCAGTCTATGTTCAATGCAGGATGCAGGATGCTTGGGGCTGGTGTATGGGGATGATCTGGAGGGAAGATGTGGGGTGGGAGGTGGGAGGGGCTGTCTCTTATACACATCTAGATGTGTATAAGAGACAGGTATTGGGCCCCATTATGTCATGGCAAACAGAAGGGAAAAGGTGGAAGTGGTGATAGATTTCCTCTTCTTGGGCTCTAAAATCACTGTGGATG